>VDFB02000008.1:310608304-310675075 GCA_007258455.2 Sequoia sempervirens
ACTATTTACAAAGATATTTACAAAGCATTATGTTCAGGCAAGGCGAGTTGACATTAACACTCATTGGATTTCGCAAAGCATGCACAAGCAAATGGGAAATTGTTATCATTCTTAACCATGCAAATTTATCTTTATATTTTGAAAAAAGAAATTCACCATTGCAGCACTCAAGTTCAACCACGTCATCATGAAAAATCAGCAATTGAGGAGGCTCATTGAACCCATGGTTAATCCATAAACATGTTTGTTTTCCCTCATTCCCATAATCAAAATAATAAGTGCAATTATGAGAAATAATAGGGGCAAGGAAGGATAAAACTTGGATGTCGTCACACGGAGGTGGCAGCGTTGGATAGTCGAGAGCAAGCATAACATCCTTGATCATTGCATTGGCAGCCTCGGGCAGGCGCGGTGGAGGGTGCAGCACTATGGACCTTAAGCTTGCATAAGGCTGGGAAGACGGAGCAGCAAACAACTCTTCCAAGCTGTGAGCAAGATCCACAGTCCCAATTGGTTGTTCTTGAAGGAGGAACACCTCACTTTGTCGATCATTTGTAATCTTGGTACCCTTTTGATGGTCGTCTTCAAAAGGTAGCATGCTGTCCCATTTCCCTTCCCAAGTGTTTACCTGATTTTTGTGACATTCAATGTCATGGGATGATGACATGTATGAATCTATCTCATTGCAGCTCTCTAGTTGTGAAGAAAAATCTGCAAGGATTGAGGCGGAAGGACCCTCAGTTGCAGCCCGCGGTTGACCAAGCTCGTCGTATTTGTTGGCAGCCATTGAAACACCTCCACCTTTATCTTCTTCCTTTTGTTGTTCATGTATCTCCTCATGGCGCCCACTTGTTTCCTCTTGGTCACTATCGCTGTAAATGGAGAAGGAGCTCCTTTCCCAATCTGGAAAATCTAGTGCATCATTGTTCAAGGGCTCAAGGAGTATGTATTCGTCATTATCGTCTTCTGGGATGTGCTCTTCCTCAACATGAGCATACCTCCGTAGTGCAGATCCCAATGGAAATAAGTCATCAATTGATGGCACCTCATCAAGGGGACCAAAGTCTACTGCACAATTTCCCTCCAAAGAGTCCATCATCCATGGTACGCAACTGCTCTTCAAGAGGAAGAACTTCTTGATGACTAGTGGACAACATTCCTGCTTGATCTACTCCATCGCTTGGAAGTCTGAAACTATATTGTTGTCCTTTTATTACTTCCCCAACATCCTCTTGAGGTTTTCCTTCAGCTAAGCCATCACTTGATTCGGGATTTTGGTCTTCTTCCTCAACCCTTGAAGTGGCTGTGGGAGGTGGTGTGCTTGGTTGTGCCTCTTGTCCCTTGACTTGCTTAATGGCCTCTTGGCATAACTTACATGTGAGCTCTGAGTGCGATGAATCATGGAGTCGACACCAATTTGGGAGCAACAATATCTCCAAATCAACTTGGTATTTCAACTCAGTCCAATCCCTCACTAGTCTGGAGACTAGTTGGTCATATCTATCTATGATCGGGTCCTCCTCATCACTTGAAAAAAAAGTATGATGGTAGATATCCGTAGTGAGTGGTTGCTCCCACTCCTTCAAATCTGCATTTTTAGCTTCTTGATCACTATCATTATAGATGGAGAGGTCTTTCGACCTAATTTTGCTTATGCTTTTACCATCTCCTTCTACTGCCCCAAGGCTTTCAGCCTCCTCTTCTTCTTGATTTTCAGCATTTTCATTTGCTGCCCTAGCACAAACTACTGCAAACTCATTTGATTCATCTCCAATTGCCAATCCCTCTTCTTGAGTGGAGGACTGATCTTCTTCAATGGAGGGAAAGTCTTCTAAACTGGTTATAATCAGATTTTCATCAGTGCACGTTGCTGTCCCAAGACTTTCAGCTCCTCCCTCTTGGTTTTCATTTTCCATGTCTGTTGTCCCAACACCAACTTGTGTCAAATTTCTTGGTTCATCTTTATTTTGCTGTCTTCCGGATGTTGACAACTCTTCTGCCTCATTGGATAATTTCTCATTAAGAGTTGGCTACTCCAACTTGTTCGAACAACCCCTAGCTTGAGTAATAATTTTTGTGCATGACGAGCAAGTGAATTCAGAGTGGGGTGCATTGTGAAATCTACACCAACAAGACATTAATATTTCCTCCAATCTTGGTCCATCCTTGCTACTCAAATTTTCCTCGATCAACTCCTTGAATTGGCTGCTATGGTTGTGAATTCTTCCTCTGGGTTTGTGGGGGCCAAGGGCTGGAATATTTCCCAAAAGGGAATTTCTCCCTGCAAGACCTTCTCAATTCTGTCCAAGAATGTTAGACACCCCAATTCACTATGCCTGCAAGTGCAATGGATCCGACATCTATCCGCCAACGCGAATTGCTCCAATGGCTTCTTCAGTCCCTTGTTCAAATTTGCATGTAGCTGAGTGATGTTGATTTTTGAGGTTTTAGCCTCTCGACCATTAGTTTTGGAACATCCAATGAGTGCCTCATTCACGGCCTCAAAGGCAGAGCCCCTCAGGTGGCCCGTTTCGAGTTCCTTCTCCCGTCAGCCGTTTGGAACTTGCGTGGTGCTCCTCCAGCCCTCCAGAACCCAGGCCCTCAGGTGTGGTTCCCGGGGCTTTCACCTTCTTCCACAGGCTGTTTTGGAACTTTAGGCGGCCACCTCCCTTCCGACCTCAGGGCCCCGGCCCCTCAGGTGTTTGTTTCCAAAGTTAAGTCCCTCTTTGTTTGTTTAGAACTTCCAGTGGCTATGCTCGCCGGGCGCCCGCCGAGACCCGAGACCTCCGTGGCCCGGTTCCCGATCCCTCCTTAGCTGTGGCCCCCGAACATCTAGAAGTGCCTCCCTTCCCAGTGTTTGGCCAGGTCCATTTGTGCGCCTTCGGCTTTCTTCCGCCATCTTTCCGCCCTCTGGCGCTCGCACCCTTGAAGCACGCATTAATGTTTATGGTCCAAATGAGCTCCAAGTATGAATATCAAGATATTTTGATGATGCATGGATAGATCTAACCAGAAATTTGTAGGTTTGACTGACATTTTCCTTAACTCATGTATAAATGCACTTACGACACTTCGTGTTTGCAGGAGTCAAGAAGCCTTCCGTAGGTCTATCGAAGAGGCCATTGAGGGAGTTGTCCTACCTTTTTCAGATGGTGATGATTTCTAAGGAGCTTTCTGCCCGAATCAGGGGCCGCTAATCCATTGATGCCAATCGTCGACGGTTTCGTTTGATCAAAGGAAGAACAACTGCAAGCACATCAAGCAAAAGACAACTTTCAGGTAGGTTTCTACTACGGTGAAAATCTGACTAAATGACAAAACTGCTATAGTGACTGGCACTAGATGAAAAAACAGGGAAAAAACAAGGAATGTATTTTAAAATTGCTAGATAATGAGGGGTAGGTGAAACCCTAATGTAATCAAATCTGGACCATTCATTGCAAATTGAATCCTAGCCATTCATTTGGGATTTGGAAAATTATAAATAGGGGCTTGCCCCTCATTTGTAAGAGTTGGAGAGCTGTTGTAAAAAGCATTTGCAGCAATAGAAGACAACATTGCATGATTTTATGGATGTTTTCTTTGATTTTGCTTATCTTGCATGCATGGTTTTTCCTTCCATGTTAGTTTTAATGTTAGTTTCTTGAATGGGAGTGGTGATGGTGTTTGTTGTTTTAGTATTTGATGGATTTCCAGCTCATGCTTTTTGTGGTTCATTGATGATGAGTCACTTTGCAAAGCTAGTCTGAGCTCATTACTTCATTGTTGCAACTTAGTTCAATTACATGTGCACGATGTGTGCATGTGAATTTGAAAATCGCAGTCCTTAGGGATTACCACCGTTTCAGTACAGCAGGTTTCTTGGCCAAGCAAAGCCAGTTTAGGGGAGTCATCTATTTTAGCACCACCATTGTTATTGTTAAATTAAGTAGCTTAGGATTAGAATAGCTTTCTTAACCCTTATATCCTTTTTTGTTTCTTTTAATCCTTGGTTAGAAGTAGGATCCAAAGCATCACCATGAAGCTAAATCAGATGAATTTGATGAGTTTCAACTTGTTGTTTTGAGTGGACAACCACTGTTCATTCACTTTCCAGCACTTTGAAACTGTATTTAAACCAACTTCCATGCTTTGTAACTCATCTGTAAGACGCCTTGTGATTCCGATAAATCACATCAAACTACTAAGGTGTCTAAGCAACGCCATGACCGACATTCGAGAGACCTTGGGATAGTGTTCTTCCAATCCGATTGTGGAGATTGTCTTTCAAGAGAGGTAGTGCACCTACACACGCCGTGTTGAGAAAGTACATAAAAACACACATCAACAGAATTGGCGCTAGAAGGAGGGCTGACAATGTTGGGAATACAAGGCTGAAGGTTGGAAGTGATTCATTTTATGCCCTCCTCCTCCTAACACCATCAACCAAACTAGCGCTAGAAGGAGGGCTGACACGTTGGGAATGCAAAGCTGAAGATTGGAAGTGATTCATTTTATGCCCTCCTCCTCCTAACGCCATCAACAGAACTGGCGCTAGAAGGAGGGCATGACATGTTGAGGCTACGAAGCTGAAAGTTGGAAATCGAAAGGAGCACTTGCAAAGAAGAAATCTGAGATAGGAGATCTCTTTAATTCAAAAATCAAAAAATTTTGAAGGCAAAAAGAGCTGAGTCGAAATGGAGCAGCATTTGCAAACCCAACTTCCATGCTTTGTAACTCATCCGTAAGTCCGCCTTGTGATTCCAAAGAAATCACATAAAACTACCGAAAGTTATCTAAAACGCCATGACCGACATCCAGAGACCTTGGGATAGTGTTCAGAATTGATTGTGGAAGATTGTCTTTCAAGAGAGGTAGTGCACCACGCCTTTGGTTGAGAAGTGCATAAAAACACCATCAACAAAAGTTAAAATGAAGATGCTCAGGAGAATTCTCTACATTCCTCTATATTTGAATATATGGCCTTGTGGTTTGGAAGTTAGATAGAGATAGATGTGAAGTATGTATATTCCTGATTTCAGTGCATAAAAGTTATCACAGAAGTTTCTAGAGCTAGTAGAGTGAAGAACAATAGTACAGTATGGTTGCAGTCAAAAAGAGTCAAAGGAATGCTCTATATTTCTTTGCATTTGAAGATGTGATCTTGTGGCTTGGAGGATAAGTTCAAATTGTTTGTATGTTCTCTCAATTCAAGTTTTAGGTGTTGAGGTGTATTGCAAATCTAGTTTTCAATGTTCTATCTCAAGACAACGTGTTTAGAGTTTGCAGAGATGTTGGGTTTAGTGTTTGTTTGTTTGCGCTAGCATGAAGTTGTGAAAGGAGTGTATGAGAATGTTTTTGCATGTCATATAATTTTTGTAAAGTGATATGTGTGATGTTATTTGGTCTCTTTGGTATCGCTTTAGGTCTAGACCTAATATATAGAAGGTTAAGTGCTTGTTGGGACGACCTAGTATGTTGAGATGATTGCGCCAAGTGTTTGGAAGTGTGTATTAGAGAGGTGATGTGTGCTAAGGTAAAATAGGTCATAATTATCTTTTGGTTTGAACATTTGATTTCTTTTATCGTGGATGTGTTGGGAGCTGACTTGTTATGGTCATTGCATGTTTCATGTTACACGTTTCATCTTGGTCAACAAAGGAGGAACTTTTTGAATATTACAAAGGATATAAATAAAAGATAAAGTTTTTTGCAATGATGATGAGTGTGTGTGAGTATGCGAGGAGGTATGTGTGAGTTTATGTGTGTGTGGAAGCGAGTTAAAGATAGCAGAAGTTCCTAAGTAGAGGTGTTGAAGATATATGTCAGCATGAAAGGTGTTATTGTTATGGTGGTATTTTATTAGTATATTATGTCAAGTATATGTTGTATTGAGGTTGTAGCCTCTTTTTGTAAGTGTTGTAATCTATAGGGAGTTGTAGCTTCGTTTGGTTGAAGCCATAAAAATTGTGTTTCAGGGAGTTGTAGCTTCCTTTGGATTGAAGCCCATAAAACTTGTTGTAAATCTTGTTTTTATTTGTGAGGTTGGATTTGGACAGTAGTTCCAAGTAGCTTGCTCACTGTGGTTTTTCTCTTATAGGGTTTTCCACATAAATCTGGTGTTATGGTTGTATGTTGATGCTCTAAATTGCATAGTTTGATTCTTTATTTGTTAAGGCAATAGAAATATTTGGTTAATAAAGTTGAATTGGATTAATTTGTGGTATAAATTGATTCATCGCCCTCTCAATATATTAGTATGTTCTCAAAATTGGTATCAAAGTTGAGTTCCTTGGTGCAGCCTAACAGCTGAACGTAGATCTTGGAATAGAACATGTGGCTCAAAAAGAGTCCTCTTCTAAAGCACTGATATTTGATGGAAGCAACTATGCCTTCTGGAGTGTAAGGATGGATGCCTATCTCACCTCACTAGGGTATGATGTTTGGAGAGCTGCAAAGGATGATTATACTGGACCAACTCATCTTATTATAGATGTTAATGTGAAGAAGGTACATGAAAAATAATTCCAAAGCAAAGAATGCTATCTTGAGGGGTTTAACAAATTTAGAGTTTGTCAAGGTAGTGCAATGCAAGACAACTAAGGAGAGATATGGGATAAACTAAAAAATCCCTATGAAGGAAATGATAGTGTAAAGCAAGCAAAATTACAATCTTGCAGTTCACAATGTTCGAGAATCTAAGGATTAAAGAAGAAGAAAACATTGCTAGCTATTTGTTCCAGGTAGATGAAGCAGTCAATGGAATCAAAGGTCTAGGTGAAGAAATAACCAACTCATTAGTTGTAAAGAAAGTCTTGAGAACTCTCCCTCACTGGTTTGATTCAAAAAAAATTGCTATTGAAAAATCCAAAGATCTAATGAAACTTACCATGGAAGAGTTTTTTAGGTCTCTCACTTCCTATGAGATGAGAAATGAAGTCCTAGGTACACACAAAAGAGAAGTTTCTTTCAAAGTTTTGAAGAAAGAACATCTAGCTCACACAATGAATCTGAGGAAGAAGAAATAAACTTTGTGAGAAAGCTAAAGAAGGGATCAAACAATTATAAAGGAAAATTACCTTTCAAATGTTTTAATTATGAAAGATTTGGTCATTATGCTTCTAAATGTCCTTTTGGAGAGAATAAAAATAGCAACAAGGGTTTTAAAAGGAACAAATTCAAGAGGAGCTTCCTTTCCCAAGAGGACTACAGCTCCTCAGAAGAAGTAGATCACTGCTCATTAGATGATGAAAGAGGCGAATCCTTATTCATGGCCAAGGTGATCTATGATGGTTTAGGAAAGACTATAGATGAAGAAGAGTGTGTGGTTGATTTCGAAGGTGAACTTATTTCTACTCTTGAAGGCTTGGAATGTGCAAGGAAAAAGAACAAAGAGCTAAAATCCCTAATCGAATCCAAGACAAATGAATATACAAAGCTTGAGAAAGAAATCCTTTTACTCAAAAAGGAATTGAAGAAAGCAAATTCTGATAAACCTAAAGAAGAAGATCTCATTCCAATCAAGCCTCATTTAGAAGATTCTTCAAAAACAAGTTCAATCATGCATTTTTTGGTTATTGTTTCATCTACAATAAGTATCGTCATAAGGCTAAATATTGCAAATCTAAAATGAATAAAATATTTTGTAAGTAAGAATTCTCTTGCTTCACTAGTGGATGTCAATGTGATATGTCAAATCTATAACAATGTTGGACATATAGAAAAATATTATAGAAGTGGATTACCAAAATCAGAAACTCATATGGCGGAAGTTATTAAGCAAGTCAAGGAGAATGACACTTCCAAGAGAGAGGAAACAAACAATGAGGTTGAAAATTCAATGGTTGTCCAAACAACATTTCATGCTCAAGGGCATAAAATCTTTGGGTAATAGACAGTGGTTTTTCAAGCCATGGGATAGGTGACAAAATAAAATTCATCAATCTTGTTAAGTGGAATGGTAGATAAGTCAAGTTTGGAAACAATTCATCTGCAAAGATTTGTGGAAAGGGCACCATACATATTGATGGAAAATCTAGGACAAAACATGTTCTCTATGTAGAAGGTCTCAAGCACAATCTTATCAATGTAAGTTAGATGTGCAACAAAGGATACAATCTCATATTTCATGATCAAAGGTGTGAAATCAGAAGAATAAATTCTAGTAGATTGGTGGTAGAAGAATCTAAGACAAAAAACAACTTATACAACCTTAAGGGTGTTAATGGAAGATGTCTTATATGATAGACCAATGAATGCTAGCTATGGCACAAGCAAATGGGACACATCAACTTTGATAATCTTGTGAAGATCAGCTCCATACAAGCAATAAGAGATAAATTCTAAAGATTATCAAGCTAACAAGCACCATGTGTAAAGAGTGTCTAATTGGAAAGCAAACAACGATAAGATTACAGACCAAAGAGTATTCTTTTACAAGGCCATTGGAACTTATTCATACTAATTTGTGAAAGGAAGCTGGGTGAGTGAAAACAACTTCCTACACTAATTTGATCAGGGGGGAGTTACAATTTTTATTTTTTAACACCTTATGATGTTACAATGTGAGATACACATAGAGAATAATGAAAATAGAATAGTAACAATGCATAAAACAATGACACCAAAATTTACATGGGGAAAACCCTTTTGATTAAAAATCCCCACCCTCCAAAAGAAAAATACTTTCTCTATTACTTGAAATAATGAATACAAGATATCGCCAAGTATAAAGTTTCTTCAACAAGTGCTTCAACACAAACACCTATTCTAGAGTGATACTGGCAACACTTCATTACCTGCAAACAAACTATGCACTCTACAACTCAAGGCACTCAATAAATAGAGTGTTACAAGCTTCAAGAAGCGTCTATAAGGTGAGAGGCGTCCAAATCCACATGGCATAATATTCAACGCCTTATACATGCATTTGGACACATGTACAAAATTCCCTTACACCCCTGACAAGTGTCAAAAATGCAAATATTCTTCTTCCAAGCTTGGGAACCTAGAATATGCTAAAAATAGCTTATGACAGATGCCTTACAACTATCATAGAATATGTCATAAATCTGCCATAGAATCTGTCATAGGATCTATAAGAGAATCTGTCATAGCTAACTAAAGATAATTGATTCTCTTACATCCTGCCATAACCCATCTTGGGTGCCAACTTTCTCCATGCATTCAAAGATGCCTTATGATGCGTCATATAATCTGTCATATGTCATAGATTCCAAAGTGGGATGCCTATGTCCACTTGGGATGATTATGTGTCATCCAGTCACTTCCAATAGGGATGCCACCCAACCGGTGGGTCCCAATTTGTGACATGACACCATATGCAATTAAATAATACAAATAAATACATTAATACATCAAATTAAATCAATATTAGGACTCTAAGGTTGAGACACCTTAATCCCAACAATTGTGCCAACCTACAAGGATAAATAGTCTCCAATGTGAAAGGTATTTCATGTTGGTCATTGATGATTTTTCTAGGATGACGTGGGTTACATTCTCAAGAGAAAAATTATAAGCTTTTAGTAGGTTTAAGATCTTCAAGTCAATGGTTGAAAATGAAATGAATTCTAGAATCAAGTGTTTAAGGTATGATAGAGATGGTGAGTTCACATCAAATGAATTTGAGGAATTTTGTGAAGAACATGGAATAAAGAGACATTTATCTGTTGTTAGAAATCCTTAGCAAAATGGAGTAGTGGAAAGGAAGAATGAAACTATTCAGGAGATGGAAAGAACAATTTTGAATGAAGCCAAGTTGCCTGATATATATTGGAAAGAAATAGTTCATACTGTTGTCTATATTCTTAACAGAGGACAACTAAGAGTGAACAACACAAAGACTCCTTATGAGCTATGGTATGGAGGACCACCAACTATAAATTACTTCAAAATCTTCAGAAGAAAATGCTACATCAAAAGAGATGAAGAAGGTTTGGGAAAATTTGACTCAAGATATGATGAAGGAATCTTTCTTGGATACTCAACTAGGAGAAAAGCTTACAAGTATTATAATAAAAGATTGAGGAAGATAGTTGAAAATGAAAATATTTGGGTTTATGAAGAGTCACACCAAATCACATATGAGAAAGAAAACTATTATTCTGATGAACCTGCCTACATAGAAGAAGAAGAAGAAGAAGAAGAAGAAGAAGAAGAAGAAGAAGAAGAAGAAATTATTGAAGGAAAGGAAGAAATACTCTAGAAGATTACCAAGAATCTTGTCAAGTATGTTCAAAAGAATCACTTAGAAGATCAAATAATTAGAGATAAGAATGAAGGAGTGTGGACTAGAAGAATATTTGCAAGGGAGAATGAACAAGTAATTTTTTCTTTATTGTCAAGAATAGAACCTAAATTTTTTGCTGATGTTAGAAAGGATGAAGGATAGATACAAGAAATGGAACAAGAACTAAATCAGATAGAGAAAAATGAAACTTAGGAATTGGTGCCAAGGCCTACATACAAAAATGTGATAGGGATAAAATGGTTGTTCAAAAATAAATTGAATGAAGATGGAGAAGCAATGAGAAACAAAGCAAGGCTGGTGTGCAAAGTTTATTCACAAGTGGAAGGGGTTGACTTTGAGGAGACATTTGCTTTGGTGGCAAGAATGGAAGCCATTAAAATGTTTATTGTATTTGCAGTTCACAATAACTTCAAGGTATATCAAGTGGATGTTAATTCTACTTTCTTGAATGGTGACTTAGAAGAAGTTTACATAGAGCAACTTGATAGATTATAGCTATCAAAGGGCCCAAACATGGTATGTATACTTAAGAAAGCTTTATATGGCCTCAAAAAATCCCCTAGAGCTTGGTATGCAATGTTGGACAAGTACTTACTCCAACAGGGCTTCAAGAAAGGTACCGTAGATAGCAATCTATATATAAAAATTGAGGATGAACAAATTTTAATAATTGTTGTGTATGTCAATGATATTATCTTTGGTGGCAATGATGAAATTTGCAAGAGGTTTGAAGAAGAGATGCAAAAGGAATTTGAAATTTCTATGATAGGTGAGTTGTCATTCTTTCTTGGACTCCAAATTGCTCAATTTGATGATGTAATTTTTATCTCTCAAGCAAAGTATGTCAAGGAGATATTGAAGACGTTTGGTATGTAAGATTGCAAACTAGTGAGTACTCCTATGATAATAGGTTGTCACTTGAGAAAAGATGATGAGTCACTGTAGGTTGATTAGAATTTGTATAGGTCTATGATTGGGGGCCTACTGTACTTAACAACATCAAGGCCTGAAATTATGCAAGTTGTCTGCTTGATTACAAGATTTAAAGCTAATCCAAGAGAAACTCACGTGAAAGCAGTCAAGAGGATTTTCAGATATTTGAAGAACACTCTAGATTTTTTATTATGGTATCAAAAAGGTGATGACTTTTCTCTAAGTGCATACATTGATGTAGATTGGGCTGGTAATGTTGATGATAGAATACGTACTAGTGGTGGAGCTTTCTTTTTGGGAGATAGATTGGTCTCATGATTTAGTAAGAAGCGGGATTCAATATCATTATCAACAACATAAGAAAAGTTTATAGTTGCAACATCTTGCTACACTCAAGTGTTGTGGATGAAGCAAAAATTGAAGGATATCAAGATAATGTATGATGAGCCCATTCGTATTATATATGACAATACAAGTGCCATCAATAATTCAAGAATATAGTGATGCACTCTATAACCAAGCACATATCTAGCAAGTATCACTTTTTAAGAGAGAAGATTGCAAATCAAGAGATAAAATTGGAATATATACCTACAAAGGACTAGGTTGCAGATATCTTTATAAAGACACTTTCTAAGGACATATTTGAATATCTTAGACATAAGTTAGGGGTTGTTTCCCCTCCTTTTTTGCCTAGATGCATAGATGGTGGATCTATCCAGTGGGATCAATTCAAGACATATCTTTATCCCTAGATTTACGGGGGATACCTCTCAGGGGGAGTAGGTAGAAAGAATCTAAGATGGATGATAATCTTTGATCAAACAAGGGGAGCTTGTATATTGTTGTAGGTATAGAGGAAGACCATTGGCCCTTTTCCCTTGATGTCAAAGGGGTTAAATTGAATATTAGGTTAGTGTTGCCATCAATGCCAAAGAGAGAGATTGTTGAATGCGTTGTCATTGATGTCAACTGAATTGTATTATGAAAGGTTGCATGTGGTGCAAATAGAGTGGTGATCAAATTTTTCAAAAGGGCGGTCTAGAGGAGAAAACAAAGGAGTAATTATTAGAAGAGTTGTGAGGATAAGCACATGGTGATGAATGTCATGAGCATGTTATACACAGTTGTACCATATCTTTTGTTTTTCATGAATAGGTGAAAGTTGGCATGTTGAAGTGTATGTTGATATAAAGAGGTCGTGGTTTCTTGATCGTTGTCTATAGGAGTGTGAATGCTTTATTCTCTATCCCTTGATGTAAAGCATTGATGAAAGAAAGTTTGTAAGGTTTCATGTAGTCCAAGGCACATGAAGTTGTACTAAAGATGCTCGGGAGAATGTTTTGCATTCCTTCATGTTTGAAGATATGGCCTTGCGATTTGGAAGTTAGACAAAGACAAGTGTGAAGTATGCATGTTCCTAATTTTAGTGCATAAAAATCACCGCAAAATTTTCTAGAGCTAGTAGAGTGAAGAACAGTAGTATAGTGGTTGCAGTAAAAAAGGGTCTGAGGAATGCTCTGCATTTCTCCGCATTTGAAGATGTGATTTTGCAGCTTGGAGGATAAGTTCAAATTGTCTATATGTTCTCTCAATTCAAGTTTCAGGTGTTGAGGTGTACCACAAGTCTGGTTCTCAATGTTCTTTCTCAAGATTATGTATTTAGAGTTTGCAGAGATGTTGGGTTTAATGTCTGTTTATTTGTGCTAGCATGAAGTAGCATGAAGTTCTGAAAGGAGTGTATGAGAATATATTTGCATGTCATATAATTTTTGTAAAGTGATATGCATGATGTTATTTGGTCTCTCTGGTATTGCTTTAGGTATGGAGCTAATGCATAGAAGGTTAAGTGCTTGTTAGGGCAACTTAGTATGTTGAGATGATTTCACCAAGTGTTTGGAAGTGTGTGCCAATGTGGTGATGTGTGCTAAGGTAAAATAGGTCCTAATTGTCTTTTGGTTTGAATCACATTTGATTTATTTATCGTGGATGTGTTGGGAGATGACTTGTTGCGGTTGTTGCATGTTTCATCTTGTCCGACAAAGGAGAAATTTTTTGAAGCTTGTGGAGGGTATAAATAAAAGATCAAGTTTGTTGCAAAGAGGATGAATGTGTACATGAGTACATGTGAGGAGGGATGTACGATTTTATGTGTGTGTGGAAGAGAGTTGAAGATAGAAGAAGTTGTTGAGCATAGGTGTTGAAGATATATGTTAGCATGAAGGGTGTTGTTGTTGTGGTGGTGTTTGGTTAACAGATTATGTCAAGTATGGTGTACTGAGGTTGTAGCCTCTAAACTATAAGTGTTGTAATTTGTAGGGAGTTGTAGCTTCCTTTGGGTTGTAGCCCATAAAAATTGTTGTAAATCTTGTTTTTATTTGTGAGGCTAGGTTTGGACAATAGTTCCAAGCAACTTGCTCACTGTGGTTTTTCCCTTCTATGATTTTCCACGTAAATCTGGTGGTTATAGTTGTGTGTTGATGCTCTAAATTGCATAGTTTGATTCTTTATTTGTTAAGGCAATAGAAATATTTGGTTGATAAAGTTGAATTGGATTAATTTGTGTTATATATTGATTCACCCTCCTCTCAATATATCAATGTGTGTTTTAACATTCCAGGCTCGCCCCCCTTAGTGCCAAATTAATATATAAAAAAAAATATAGTAAACACATAGTAGAAAAATCATAGCTCAATCACAAGAGTATCCTTTGAAAATTCAATTTTGTTGGGCACTAGGCATAAATCCCTAAAATTTTATCCCATATTGTCTTATATAACAAGCAAAAAAGTATATACAAAGAGATTTTTCCTGCTAAGAACACATATTTGTGTGACATGAATGGGATGAATTTACTTACCCCAACTTTAATGGGCACATGTTGTTTGTATCTAAAATCTCATAAAAATGGTTTTGTACATTTGATATGGGCCCTCACTTAATTCACTTGTTTTGGAAGATTAATTCTATGTATGTATATTTTGAAAGTATATAGTCTAACAACTAATCAAGAAATAATTGGCATTGGAAACATAGATCGTTAACATTTTACATTCATGACAATAGTAAGAGTTTGAAGATTATTAGATCTATGATATTCCCTACATTTTCATTCCAAAGGTATACACATGCAAAACAATATGTATGAAATCCTACATAAGCAAGAAAAGGAACATCTCAAAAAAAGTGTACATTTAAATTTGATATAAGTCTAGTTGATTCATCTCAAAGTGTAATGTTTTTTAAATTACATTCCTACTTTACAATCAATTTTGGAAGTTTTCTTAGTTTTGGCAAGATGAATATGTATATTTTGTGATACATTTATAACATATAAGGCACTTTTTGTGAATAGAAGAATATTGGACATGTTTGAGAGAAAATTTTACTTAATAAGGTGGAATATGCAATTAAAAAATATTCAAATTATTAAGAAGAAAGTCCATCTAATAAAAGAAAAGGAAATCATTCTTATTGTTGTATTACAAAATTAGAAATTATTCCAATAAAATATATTTTGAAGCAATATAAAAGTTGAGAACATTATTTATTTATTTATTTTGTAATTTTTTTTTTTGATAAGTATCATTTTTAATTGCTACTTGCTACATCTTTAATTTCCATAAAGATTTTGATTACATTGAACAAATTATCTCTAACAAAAATTTATTATGAACATGAAAATATCACCACTGCACCTTTGGGTCCAATTAAACTAATATATTTAAAGGAGCCATATACTTCTCCGATTATAAAATTTTATAATTTCCATCATGTAAAAATGGAAAAAAATTAAGTGGCGAGTAAACCGCAAATGTGAGAAACAATGCATCGTTCATGCAAACAAACACATTATTTGTCGAAAACAATCTATTATAATATGGTGAATAGGTTGCATCTAGTAAATAAATAACACCAAAAATGTGTGTGTATTGATTTAATGTTAATTACTCTTTACTCTCCTTTTGAGTTGGCATGCAACTTACGATTTAAAATATTGATTTTGTGACTCGTGTTCGTGCCAACCTCACGTTCCAATGACATTGTAAAAAAATTATTTACATAGAAGATTGATTAGTGTGAATAAAATTATTTAACCATAATTAATACATTATAGGGAGATATATATTTAATAAACAAAGGTGTAAGAATGGGTTGTAGTAGCAGTATGAGATAGAAGAAGTGAGTGCATGCATGTTTCCCTACCACAACAAGCAAGCAATAGTAAATGGTTTCAATAATCAATCATCCACCATTTTTTTTAAAGATTTGTTCTTATTTTTTTTTTACAAATTTTGTCCTTTTTTTTGGAGTTCGACTTGAATAATAAGAAATAGAGATTATATAAACTATAAAAAAAATTCAAATTATTTAGTGGAATTACATTGAAGTTTGATATCTACCCTTAAAAGAAGTCTCCAAAAGGAAGAAAGTAAAAATAAACTAAAAATTAAATATAAGCCCTAACTATTCAAGGAACTAAACTACAATAATTGTAGTTGTTACATACAACTTTGTAAATATGAATCTTGGAAGGTATATAAATTTGAATATAAGAGTAATTATGTATTATTTCTACTAGCAATCATGTGACCTAGACAATATGTTCATCTCGTCACTCATGCCTACTCGCATGGGAGTTGAGCAATATGTCCATCTCGTCATGACATGTGTGAAATCGGTGCTATCATGAAGTAACTGACACTTGCAACTTATTTCATGCTTCGTAGCACAATATCTATGCAAATGTCTTTTTACTCATGAAGTGACTCAAACTCTGGCCAAAGCATTTTAGGATAACTTGGGAGCCGCTTAGCACCCTTCAAACACATGCTTCATTTTATAAGAAATACCATTTATGTTCATCTTATCATATATACTTTCTTGTACCTAAACATATTTGATTAGTTCCATGACATTTATTGTTCATAGCCAACTCGTAGTTCCTCCTAGTTCACTATCAATTGTGATATCATTCCAGACATTTCATAAATAATAGAATCACCATTATAACCCTTAACAGGTGTAGCATAATGAACTTGTCAAGAGTCTAGAGTAATTAAATCTTGAAATCCACATCACCATGAAAAAAATCATGGACATCACAAGAAGGAGCATCAAAATTTATTAACAAATGGCCTCATCTAATGCACATGACACAATCTTTGGTAAAGATACCTTAACAATAGTATCCATAGAGGCATTTGGAGTATACCAATCAATAGTGTGCAACCATACACAAATACACACGGGTTATATCATTTCATAATTTCCCAATTTCCATAGGGAGTGACTTATCACATATGCATAGTGACTAGCCCAACCTATATATACAAAAAATGAGTAGCTCCATTATTCATCATACCTACACAAGGTGACTAATTTATACACATCACAGATTCATAATGACAAATTAATATGCACATCACAAGTACATCCATGATTGGATCATATGCATTTCATCATACAATGGTGACAAGTTCATGTATACTTTCACATTACAACAAGGCTAGCTCAATCATACATCATAAATAGCCAATGTGAAAAATCCACACAATATGTTACAAGTTCACATAAGGAACAATAAGTAAAAGTGGAAATGAATTCAATCTATTGTATACATCAACCCACTACCTAGTTCACAATCACATAAGCCTATTATGGAAACAATCGAGCATCCCATACTACTTGGTTCCATCACTAGCAATAACAATACACACAACCCTAGGCAATTCATGCAAATACATAGGAAGGCGTTAGTGTAAAAACACATTCAATTACACAAGTTCATATCACTTCATACTCCCAAGATATTATCTATCTTAGATAATCTAAGATACCTTTCAAACACATAATCCTAATTTATTATGACATGCAATATTGAAAATCTATTCATGTGCATTCATAACAAAAGTAAGTCAGTCAAGCTCACAATTTTGAACACAAGAAATACTTTCTTTATTTATAATAATATCGGATTACAAAGATCCTATTCTCAAAAATTTCCCTCCTTACTAGGCGGGATATTCATTATCAAATAGAGAACACTCTTTTGGGTCCTTGTCAGAGTCTATTATAACCTCCTTAAAATAGGTAGGATGTGCGCACAAACACTCCTTTTCCTCTTTAGTCGAAATGGGTGCATTAGGTCTACACCCCAAAGGCCAATCCCGAATTGCCGAAGGTTTCTTAGGTTTAACATTATGCTCATACTCTTCAATTTTCCTACCCCTCTCTAACTTGAGCCAAGTAAGGGCATGCGCCAAAGTCTCATTGTTAGGTATCTTAGGGTGGACCTCTAATGATGGCTTCTCTTTAATCATTTTCTTTTGAGTAGCCCTTTTGGTCTTTCCTTTCTTTTCCCTTGACTTTGACCTTCCCATACTTGCATTCAATTCAGGTTCATTAAACTTAAATTGAAGTAAGGGTCAACTAACCCTAACTTAGAAACTCTCTTCCTTGCAGTCCATCAGATGACTAAGCAACCAAGGACATCCATTAGTTGGCATAGCATGCTCCTTGACTATTGTTAGTTTTGAGCAACATATCACATAGTGTGAGTGAACCTCACTCTTAACAAAAGGTTTAATCAGATGGTAACCATGATAGTGAACTTAGCGTATATAGAAGTTAACATTAAAGCATTAAAGTATGACCACAATAATTTCCTACCTATATCAAGCTTATGAGAAAGCCATAATCATTAAATACATCAATCTCAAAGTATGTGTTGTTTAGGTATAATTCCAATTGATCAACATTCAATCATTACGAGTTTAAAGTCATTCTAACATACACTCACATCATAGGTTAGTGCCTTTCATACACAGTCAAGTAATAATCATATAAATCAATTTCATTCTAGATTACTGGATTCTAATCATTGCTCATATTCCCCTTATTCGGTCCCCATACTGAACCATCTAAGAACAACAAGACTCAAACTCATCTAGGTATCTCTATAATCCTAGGGGTGTTTCCAAATTCTCAAAAGAAATGCAACTTTAACGTAGTAGACTCTAGGCCCTAGTGTTGAACCCAGAGCTATGATACCAGATGTAACAACAAGTCCTAACAAGTAAAAAGTACCTTTCTATTGTTTCACTTACCAATAATTATTATTGCACAATTGCATAAATGATAAAGTCTAAACAAAAAATTTCACGGTTGCATCCATAAGAATGAAAACTGTAATCATAATAAGGTAACATATACTACTAGATTTGTGTATGATCATTCTATCATAGCAAGTTGCACATTCATAGTATCAGGGCATGATATCAAAAAGTTTAAAAACTGAGATAAGAATCATATACCTCTAAACCAATAAGAAAAAAAGTTAGATTCCAAATTTGAAATAAGGAAAGTAAGACAAACCTCCTTTGTCCTTCTCCTTAATCTTTTGAAAGCAGGTTGATAACATAAACAACCAAACTACCTATAACAGTCATGCCCTTTCAAACAAATCAAAGATATCTTATTGAAGATGGAAACATGAGTATTTGAGTGAGTCATTTACTCATCTAAATAATTATGACGCAAAATGAACATCATATCATGATGCATTATCAAACCTATACCATTGTTGCATTATCTTGAAGTGGAAGGGAGAGAGAGAGCATCACCAGGATGATTTCCGCCCTACCATGAAGCCAAAAGCTTTCTTGTGCTACCTTATGAAGGGAGCCCAACCCATCATGAAGAGTCTAGCAATCTGTGGCCAACAAGTGTGAAATCTATGTAACTATGGACTAACTAACATATGCAACCAATTAATGTCCAAGAAAAAATATCTAGGAATATGTCTCTTCACCCATGAAGGGACTCAATTTAATTCAACCAACCTTCTGTTATTCAAATTAAAATCTTTTCCCAAGCATTTATTTACTATTTAATTCCTCAGGGTCTATCCCGGTAGTCACTTGGCACCCCTTTACTCATGCTAAACAAGAATTTACATGTATACTCTTGGTTTATTAGTTCTAATTTGAAGGTTCTAATATTGCATGTTTTTTTAAAGTTCTTAAGTCATGGTCATTTACTCTACAAATTTACCCAATTCGGTAATATGGCACTTCCATTAACCAATAAGGTAGGATTATACTCGAGGGTATTTTACCTCTCAACAAAAATTATGTTGTCTATACTTTATATTGCTAATTTTTGCATAAATGTATTATGCACATTTACTACATAACAAAATAGTATAATTATATAAGTTGCATTTCTATTTCATCCAAAATGTTGAATACCAAATTATTTCTAGAATTGAAGGAAAAACATGTAAGATTGTAAGTAATTGATTCATTTTCACACCAATAACTGTATTTGCTTTCACACCAAAGGCAACATAGTACATAGAGGTTCAGGTTCTAGAGACAACTTCTACAAATAGAGCAAAAATAATTTATGTCATTAATGAAGGAAACATAAATTACTTAAAATGTAGTAGTCTCTAAATACATTCATGGTACTAGACCAAGGTTTTTGGACTACAACATATCAAAGACCTTGCACAATATGCTCAACATATCTAAGCTACACACAAATCAAGGTTAGGTAGATGATGGAAAACTCATTACTTGAGCACATACAAAAAGCCTAAAGAATTGTTTGATGAAAAATCAAGAAGAACAACATTTCTTGCAGCCTCACAACATACCATCCATCATACCTTGGTACAGATAGCATGGAGATCAAGCAACATCGAAATAGGCACTAGTTAAATTTTTATAGGAAAGGTAAGATATACATTGGCATGTTCCCAATTTACAATATGATCATTGGACAAGAAATCCTGGTAAAGGAAAACAATCTAAAACATTTTACCTATCTTGAAGTAGACGTTCATTGGAGAATCTTAAAATTATTTATTTCTCTTTGAAAGAATGTTGAAGAGTGCAACAGTCCACTTCTTGCTTACCTACAACCCTTCCTCCTCCTTCTAGTTGTTCTCTTCCTCTCCAAAAAAATAGAATCAACTCCTAATTCTCAGGTCTACTTGTTTATTACCTCATAATTTTCCCTCCTTTCTACGTGGGAATAAGGGTAGTTTTCCCTATGTGCAAGGTGTTTAACTTGTTTTAAAAATCCTTTATGTTTGTTGACAATTGACCTAGACTTATGTGATGTCCTCTTTTGTTTCCTTTTTTCTTTAGGGAAGACAAGTATGAGGATACATACCTTTTAAGGTATGCCTTCCACTGTTTTCTTTTTAACACAATTTTCTCCCAACTTGTGGGTCCCACCTCAAGCGTACTATTTTTGTTCCTTTTTTTGTTGTAAAAGGCATGGGTCCCACCACAAGTTTTTATCATGCCTTTTAATTAAAAGGGGATGAATATTTTGAATTAGTATATTTTATTTTGATTATATATATCTTTTCTTTCTTTTTTTTCTTTAATATATATATACTTTCTCTATTTACTTATCCACGTAAGTATGAATATAAAATTATTAATGATTGATTATTTTAATTTCTTATTGAGTTAATAATTAAATAATTAAGATAATTCAATTTACCCTTCCTAATACAATATGCAACCTAGGAATGACGCTATGTGCTCATGTGTGCTACTTTCACATAAATTGCCTCGGATGGCTAGACTCTCCTCCCCAATGATACTCTCTCTCTCTCTTCGGCGAGAGCATAAATTCCTTGTAACACTCCAAAAGTTAGGAATAACATTAGCCCATTACAATTAATAAAATTCATTCATATAGTTGTGTATGAAATTGTAGGAACTCATTCATAACACCATGATTAACCCTATGTGATGTGTCATTAAATGATTAGTATTTAACAACTAACTGGAACAACTATTTTTACATCTAGATAAAACAACATACATGACAATAGTATAAAATTTTAGGGTCAACTGTTATGACAGTTAGGTTTCACATTCAGTTGAACATCCATATCAACATGGCAATACAAAATTTAGGGTTGAGTTTCATATTCAGCTAAACATCTATACAAAATTTAGGGTTGGGTCACAATTAGGGTTGTGACAACAATCTTTCCCATAGTTATTAAACAAAAACAACATCAAAAGATGGAGGATACCAACAAAATGAAAATATATGTGGTGCATAAGTAGCATCATTATGAAAACATAGAAACACAAATCTAGGAGGAGAATACTTGGTATGGCATGATAATGCAACTTTAACCTAGAAGCCAAACAACATATAAAAAGCAACAAATCAAGAAAACATGATCTACATCATGTCCATATTGCTCTTAAATTTTCATTGTGTAGAATAATAAAGAAAGGAAAATGGTAAAATTGAAATTTATTTACCTCACTAAATTGAGGCTGGTTTTCATGAACGGAAGTTTGATGAAGTCCATGCCATATTTCTTATTATTGAAAATTTGGAAATATTAATAAATTGGGTAAGCATATGCATCATAGTTTGATGATCTAACGCAAGATTTTTATGGGTAGGAGAGTCTCTAATAATATTTCCCAAAGCCCAAAACACCTTATATGACATTATATTTCATGTCATTATTAGATGCACAAAAAGATCAAAGGTTTGTACCTTAAAAATATAGTAAAATGGATTGTATAATAGTCTAAAAATAGCATAGCATGCAATACATATCCCTCAAGAAACCTAATCCACAACCACCTATAGTGTAACTTGTCATATAAATAGCTTAGGTAGAAACCATGTCCAATGTAGTGAGTATTAGTTGAGGCTTCTGGTTCAATTGAGGTGGACATGAAATAGGCTTTGGTTGAACAAGCATAAAAGAGAATAGCTAAGTAAGTAGTGAGTGTCAATTGAGGCTTCTAAATCAACTAAGGTGGATATGGAATATATTTTGATTGAACAAGCATGAATGAATGTAGCAGAGACTATTACAATAGGCTCAAAGTGTTACATTTGACCACTTAAAAAATGGATGGATGTGTCACAAATATTTTAAAATATCTAAAAAAAAAAATTAACTAATAAAATAATATAAAAGAACTATAAATGTTTATCTTCAAAATTGGCACTAAAAACCCACAAAACAAGAAAACATAGTGCATAAAAAATATCTAAAATAAGACACAAATATAATCCATGTTCCAACATAACAAAAATAAATGCATTCTACAAACAATAGTTTTATTTACAGAAATGAACAAAAAACTTTCCCACAAAAGATGTTGATGTAGAAAATGAATATATAGTTGCAGAATTTGAAATTGCTGAAACCTTTACCTCTGAATCAATTGTATCAGACATGCTAGATTGAGTTTTTAACAAAAAAAAATTGAGAAATTGGGAAAACATAGTTTTTGTAACTAGTGGTTTGGTCAATGTAAAATTGGAGGCAATTGGAATATAAATACAGATGTATAGATATCAGCAAACAAGAACCACTAAAATTGATTCACCAACGAATCGACTCAAACACAAAATCTGTGTTGTACAAATCTCTCCATGAAACCTTTCCTTCCTCTCTACATAAAGTATTATGCGAGCATATCTGTGATTCCAGGTTTTTTTTTGCTGTCCAGTGGCTTTCATTGGTGTTACATAAGTTTTTTTTTAATGGTTGAGGAAGAAATTCACAGATGCCCACATCCTATTTCAATGAATACTTGTCATGTATTTCATCATGTCTACATGTTCTTGCATGCAATTAGCAACAAAGAACTTTATAAAATTTTCTTAAAACTTTCCTCGTTCTCATTTCCATTAGAATTTATTTTTGGAATATTTTGCAAGAAAATGAAAACCCCATGGAAATACGTACTGGTCAATCACAAGCCAAATAAACCATCAATTTTTAAGTAGTGAAAATTTAGGAAGAACCAAACCTAGTTCTGCTTCCATTTTAGAGCATCTGGATAGATTTGTACTCTCAACTGAATGAATTGGGGATAATTTTAATAACTTCAAAGTTTGAAATTTTGCAATGGTTCTGATTATTGGCCCATTATATTTTCTTCTTCTCTTTTCTTGCATCCTAAAAAAAACTCTGCTCAAATTTCAACTAATGTGGCTTCATCATTAGACCATCAGAGACAATATGGCTACTTGGTGGTTGCATAGCAAACCTTCCTTTGGTACCACAATGTATTTATTTTTTAGGGATACAATTTGTAAAGCTTAAACTTAAATAGTGGAATAAATATGGTTTTGGTACCTTTTTTGGGCAAAATAAATAGATGCAAGAAAAGTCGAATGAAGTAACCTTTCATATTAAAAAACTAGGTATAAGTACAAATAGACTTTAGGGGGAGTTCTTCTTATTAAGGAGCTCCATGAATGGGAATTGTAGGATTATCTAGCTCCAAGAGGGAGATCAAAACATTTCCTTCTTTCATAATTCAATTAAGGAAAGACAATGAAGTATTTTTATCTCCTCTATTTCATTCTCTCAAGGTCTTCCTTTGATTTCTCAAGAAATTAATGCAAAAGCTATTTTCCATTTATCTTCTTTGTTTCAAGAAGGTGATTATATATTTGGGTACGAGGAAAGTGTTATTTTGGATATTCCTTCACTGAAATGAACAATCAACTAATGACACCAATCACTTTAGAGGAATTGGAAAGAGTCATTTTTCAAAAGAAGAAAGATAAAGAGCTCTAGGTCCATATGGGTTCCCAATTGAGTTTTTCAAGAACTATGGGATATTTTGAAGAATGATCTTTTGGATGTGGTTCATGAATTATCTCAAATTTATAAATAAATGCTTAGGAAAATCAATTATTCATTTTTGTCTTTGATTCCTAAGAAGGGGGCTAATTCTTTTGATTTATTTTTCCCTATTTCTCTCTATAATGTTACTTATAATATTATTACCAAATTGATGGATGAACATCTTAAATGGATTTTAGATTATTTAATATCACCTAAGAAGGGGGTTTTTGAAGGGTGGTCAAATTCTCGATGGGATTGTTGTCGCTTTAGAAATCATTCATTCCATGAGGTGTTAAAAAAAGGCTATGTTTATAAAGTTGGACATGTGGAAAACTTATGATAGAGATTGATGATATTTTCTCCAAAATGTGTTATCTAGATTTAGATTTTGTTCAAAATAGATTACTTGGGTTATGATTTGTGTGACTTTAGCATCCTTTTTAGTTTTTATTAATGGAAACCCTTCTTCTACATTTTCTACGTTAAGGGGATTGAGACAAGGAGGTCCTCTCTCACCATACCTTTTCATTATTATGGCTAAGGGTTTGGAGAGGTTCTTTACTCATAAGAGTCATAGGGAGTATTCAAGGTTGGCGAGTGGCAACAGATCTTGATTCTCATTTCCATCTTTAATTTGTTGATGATACAACTTTAATGGGTGTTTCTTCTTTTATTAAGACAACTAATTTCAGGAGATATTTGGATATGTATTTGATTTCTTCATGTCAACAAATTAATGAGCAAAAATCAAAGATCTATTTTTTCAACACCCCTTTAGACTTGCAACAAAAAATAACTTATATTTTGAGGTTCAATATAGTAGTTATTCAACCTACTCACCTTCAATGGAAGAAGATTCTTGATAGGTTCAAAACAAGGGTTAATCATTGAACTTATAAGTGGTTATCTTTTGTTTGATGTCTTACACTCCTCAAATCAATATTGTAGACTCTTTTGGTCTATAGATTTTGGTACTTTTTGCACCCAAAACTTTTAAATTTTTTTTGATTCTCTTTCTTAGAAATTTATTTTGGTGAGGAATTTTTTTTTTTTTAAAAAGAGGGGTAAAAACTTTATTGAAGATCAGAAATAAAGCATTACATCACAGCAAAAGGCCAAAGCCCCAAGGAACCAAAAAAAATGACTAAACAACACAAGAGCCAATCAACATCCAACATCAGTCTCCTCTCTTTCCTCAGCAATAATCGTTTCTAGATCACGACGGAGCTCCTGGGAAATCTGCTCCCACCTCTCAATCTTCCAGCCATCAAGCTGTTCTGAAGCCCATTTCGCCAAGCAATCTGCAGCCCTATTCCACTCCCTCGGAATATGGACAAAAGACACCACTTCCATCAAGGAACTAATCTGCAGAATCTGCTGAACCAGCCTCGCCAACTGCCAACTGACATCAGCCATCTTCCTAACATTAAGCAAGTTAACCAAAACTTGTGAGTCAGACTCACAAATAACCTTTCTCCACCCCAAAGCAAAGGCCCGTTCCAGAGCGAAAAGGATCGCCAGACCTTCCATCAGGTTAACAGTCTGCACTCCTTCAAAGACAGAGAAGAAGAAAACCACCGTCCCTGAAGAATCCCTACCAACCCCCCCAATTCCTGCAGGCCCCGGATTTCCCCTAGAGGAGCCATCAGTATTAATCTTTAGAACCCCAACAGGAGGGGGAAGCCACTTACCTGTTCTCATCACTTTCTTCCTTGCCCGCCTTCCCCTTCGAACACAAGCCGAAGCCGAGGACATCTCCTGAAGTCCCAGTCTCTCCACCTTCTCAGCATCCTCTTTCTCCAAGGGATACACCACCTCACTCTTCGCTTCCACCGTCTCCCGAATCATACCCATAATCCTCTGCCAAATCTGCTGAATGACCATCTTTTCACCCCGAAAGATTCTACGATTCCGCTCCAACCAAATTTGCCAAAGAATGAAGGTAGGCCCAACATACCACACATCCTGTAAGAAGGTTGCCATCGCGGGAGGTCTGCCAAGACTACTCCAGAAATCCACCAAAGAGGAAGCATGAACACAAGGGCTTTTCCAAGCCTCCCACCAAAAATGCCACAGCCTCAAGGAGAAAGAGCAACGAAAAAACAAATGAGCAGAATCCTCCTCCCCATTCCCACACAAAACACACCTAGAAGGGCCTTGAAATCCCCGCTTCTGAATATTGTCCCAAGTCAAGCACTTCTTCCATGCCAAAGTCCAAATGAAGCAATTGCACTTTGGCCAAGAAAACTTATCCCAAACTCTCTGCCACCAACGAACCTCCACCCTATCCAATTTGTGAGATAAGAGAACCTGATAGCCAGAGGCAACAGTAAAAACACCCTTAGGGTTGGGGGACCAAGATAAAACATCTCCATCCGGGAGGGAGCTACAACTCCTGCTAGAAAGGATACGCTGCAATTCCGCACACTCCTCCTCCATCCCAACCATAGGCCAATCTTCATGATTCTTCCACCTAGCCACCCTCAACTGGCCATGGACAGATATTGACTTAAAATCACTCACCCTAACCCAACCAACTGCAGTGAACCTGTGACAAAGGGGCAACAGATGAGGAAACTGGGACACAATAGGGGGAAAACCGTCCCAAGAATCCAACCAAAAGTGAGCCTCCAGCCCACTTTTGCAAACCCAAAACAACCCATCCTTGACGAGAGCAGCCCCTTTCTTGAGTGTATCCCAAACCACCGAACCTTTCCCCACCAAAGGATAGCGGGGAATATCCATCTGAGGGATCCCTGGAAAATATTTGTGGGATAAAATCCTAGCCCAAGTCTGACCCTGCTCCACACACCACCTCCAAAACAGTTTAGCAGCAAGTGCTATCCCAGACAAAGATGACTGCCTCAATCCAAGACCGCCACAGTGCTTCGGGCTACAAACAATTTCCCATCTAACCAGACTCCATTTGGAGGATGATAAATTACCAGCCCAAAGGAACTGTCTAATTAAGGCATCAAGATCTTGAACAAAACCAACCGGGGCCACCTGGAGCATACATCTATAAATGGGGAGAGCTTGAACCACAGATTTGATCAGCTGAACCCTTCCAGCAAAGGACAACCACCTATGGGTCCAATGGTTAACTTTTGTCCGAAACTTATCCAAAATACTCTGCCAAGAGTCCCTGGGCATCCTTTTGATAGAGATAGGAATACCAAGATAGGTTAGAGGAAGGGAGCCAACCTGAAACCTTAAGATATTAGCAATCCTCCGCTGGATAGGACCAGGAGTATTGAAGAAGAAGATTGAAGACTTATCTTCATTAATTCGTTGACCCGAGGCAAGAAGATAAACATCCAGCACCGCACGCAAATGTGTAGCCTCCCTGATAGTAGCCATACCCATCAGTGCGGTATCATCCACAAACTACAAATGAGACTGTGGGGGAATATTACCTCCCCATCGCCACCCCTGAATGAAACCCATCTCAACATTCTTTTTCAACAATCGGCCGAGACCTTCAGCCAAGAGCAAGAACAGATAAGGAGAAACCGGGTCGCCCTGACGTAGACCCCGGGAAGCACAAAACAACTTTGAGGGTTCACCATTAATCAGAACAGAGAAGGATACTGAAGTAACACAACTCATGACCCATTGGATCCACTCATCCCCAAAACCAAAAGCCCCAAGGATCTTTTGAAGAAAGGACCAACGAACTCTGTCATAAGCTTTGGCCATGTCCAGCTTGATGAACATTGCCTTATCCCTGGAAGTGGCATTTTGGTGAGGAATTTTAAGTCTCATAAGTGGATCCTTATTAGTTGGGATAGGGATTTTAGGCCTAAGAAAAATGGAGGTCTTGGTCTTAGGATTTTTGAGTTTAATAGTCAAGCCTTGGGTACCAAACTTTTTTAGACATGTTGTCAACAAAAAATCAACCTTGGGAAAAAATTCTTCATCAAAATATTTACATGGGGTTGTAGCCAAGGAGATTCTGAGAATGAATTAAGCTTGGAAAGGATCAATGATTTGGACCACTATTAAGAACATAGCTTCTCTTGTGAAGAGGGGTCTTTTTTGGATTGCCAACTCTAAAAGTAATGCTCTTTTTGGTCAAACTCTTAGGATATTAATCCCCCAATTCTTCTTATCCTCATCTTTTATCCTTAAGAAAAATTTATTGGAAGTAGGCCAGTCTAAAGTTTTTGATTTTAAGACATCTCAACTGGTTGGGAAAACTTGTCTTTACTTTTGGAAGGATTTGAGCCAATGGCCATTAGGGAGTGACCTCAATGATATATATTCTCTTAGTTCTATTTTGAAAAAAAGTATTTGTGTTGTTCCTTGGACAAGGATGATACCCTAGCTTGGGTTTTTAATCCTAAGGGAGTTTATTCAGTGTCTAGTGGATACCAAATGTTAGATCATGACAAAAATGGGGATGATATTTTCCCATGGCAGAGAAGAATATGGAACAAGTATTGTTGGTCAAAGTGTAATTTCTTAATATGGCTTCTTTGTCAAATAAATGCCTTACTTGGGACAACATAAGAAAATGAGGTTTTCAAGGTCCTTCCAAATGTGTTTTTTGTGAAGATAGTGAGGAGTATTCTTCTTATATTTTCTTCCAGTGTTCTTTTGCAGAGGGTCTTTGGAATCAATGGTGGTCTATTTGGAATCACCCTTATGTCCATGCCACTTCTCTTCTTGAATTTTTGGCTAGCTTAGGGTCATCTCCTACTTCAAATTCAATTTTACAAGTGGCTTGGGATATAGGATCCATTTTTATTCTCTGGCAATTTTGGTTGGAAAGAAATTGTCAGATATTCCAAGGTTATTAGAGTCTTATTGGTTATATTTGGTAAAAGGTTTTGGATTTGTTTAAAGACACATTATTGGCTAAATTCTCTTTTGAGACTATTCTCTCTAGCTCTGTAGTTTAATTCTAATAAATTTAAGTTTGGGGATTCTAATGGTTCTACAAATCACGTATTTCTAGGATTAAATCATCACACAAGGTGAATTGAGATGGTAAATGAAGTCCTTCGAGCTTTTTTAAGATTAATATAGATGGCTCTTCCTAAGGTAATCTTAGTGTTGTAGGGATTAGTGGACTTGGTGAGATAGTATTGGGTTAGTTCACTTCTTTGTCTCTTTAGCTATTGGGGATTAGTACTAATAATCAAATGGAGGATTGGGCTATTCTTGTAGCAGTGGAGAAATCTTGTGAACTAGGTTGGAAAAATGTTATATGTGTGATGGATTCCATGATTTTGGCATGAATGCTAAATAATTGAAATGTGTTGGCATCTTCTTGGTGACTAGGTTTGTATGTAGAACATATTCTTTTCCTATCAAGAAATTTTGATTCCATCTCTTTTGTCCATATTCCTTAGGAGTGGAATGTTGTTGATTGTTTGGCTAACTGGACATATAATGTTAATTTTCATTGGGACATTATGAACTTGATATCCCTATCTCCATGTCAGTCTCTTCATCTTTTCAAACTCCTTCAAAACGATTTGGGTTTATGGCTTCTCTTCTTATTTAGGTTCAATGTGTTTTTGTGGTTTTATGAATTTCCTTGAAGCCTGGATATGGTGGGTGTTACAATTGAAAATTAACCTCTATTTTCCAATAGTTCTCATCACTTTAGCATAACCATTTAAAATTACACCATGGGAACTATTCCTCAAAACCATCACATTTGCACAATAAACCTCCATTTTTCATAGTTATATTCCCCCTTAAACTTATTTTTACTAAAAAATTATCCAAAAAATTCCATCTTTACCTCCCCATAATCGCCATTGTAGTAAATCCACACCTTCCCTTAGGCCCGCCACTAGGACAAACACATATCGATGGGACAATTTCATTTCAAAGAGAGTTGAATCTCAGTCCCTTTGATGGGCTGATGGAAAAGGTTACATGAAATGTCGAAGAGAGTACCATGTATCAAAGAGACATATTCTAGTGTCCCCTCGACAACCTGAGAAGAGATATATCAAAGACACTTGAACTTTTTGAAGGGAGACGATATTGTGTCTCACCAATAGGCCAAAATGCAGGATACCAAAAAGGACATAATATTTCAATTGTGTTAAAATATTTTGGCATTCAGGAAATAGAAAAACATCTCTCAGACATAACCTTGATTATTATGCTAAAATATTAATGAACAACTATCAAATCCAAGACATGATTGGTAGAATAATGAATTTGAAGAGACATTGGGTTATCGGGTTGAGTGATGTATGAGTCCCTTCGACACAATGGAAAATAATTGGGAGTAAAATATCGAAGAGAAAACCTTATATTGGGGGGACACTAATGAAAGTCCCTTTGATTGATCCGATAACAAAAAGGGAAAAATCTTAGAATACAAAGAAAGCGTTAAACAAAGTAACACTAAGGAAGTGGTTTTTGAAGGGACTGTAAGATATCGACGGGAAGTAATTGCATGTCCCTTCGAAACTTTGAAAAGATGAATAAAGGAACAAGGACATCAAAGGGAAAAGGATATATCGATGAGAGTGGAATCATAGTCCCTTCGATACAACGAAAAGTATTCCCTGCCTGACTGATATGTCCAATGATGTTTTTGAAGAGACAATTAACATTAATTCCACCATTTGGCAAGAATGAAATTAATGAACCAGAGTCGAATGATATGTGCCAAGTCTCAATCACATTTTTCTTGTGAGATCTCATAGCATACATGAGTTGGAGTTGAAATTGGAGAACACGGGATTGCTCGATAGTGAGGAAGCTGAAAGGAGGTGACACTGGTTCAAGTGGGTATCCAAGACTCAAACTGAAGATTTTTCTCGAAATTACTTGAATTACAAAGGATCTAGGGTTTTAAAACATGGAAGGAACATTTGAAAAACCTGAAGTAAAAAGACAAAAAACAAAAACGTGGCCATTAAATGAAGACTTAATTGAACAGTGTCCTGACTCTAGATCAAGGTCAAAGCGAACAACATAATTAAATCCTTCAGCCGAGAAATTAGAAGATAAACAAAGAAACCTAGGTGATGTATGGAATCCACAACGAGGATATGATATGTTCATATACCACTATAGGAAGAAGTATAGGTATAAGCCTATGTCAAATCCATGGAGAATGAATCTAGGAAAACTTGTGATTCCACATGTGTTTGTTAATACAAAACTAATCAAAGTATTGGCTAAAATTTTTAATCCCAAAACAAAAACAATTCATTTACATAATGGATCACACTTTCTTCCCATTACCAGGGACTACATTTCTACTATTTTTCAATTAGAATTATCTATGAATATGCCACTCATAATTAGAGATCTTTTGGAAGAATATCGTACTATGGATAGAAGTTACAAAAGATGGAGACTACCTTTGCATAGACCCCATGACATAAGAAATCAGCTCAAAAATTTTCTAGCGATGAATGGCCTCCATTGTCTGTTGAACTATTTGAAGAATATTATCAATATACCTACTACTCAGTTGGACAAGTTTTAGGGATAGATGTCCCTGCTGAAATGGCTATAGCTCCTATGGTCCTAACAACAGACATTCAAAACCAAGACGCTAGGCCATTTGATTATGTAAAGTATTTGGAAGAAGCTGTGAATAGGTCACTTACCTCTATAAAAAACAATAGTGATGCAATCAATTTTAGGAAATATTCTTTGCTTATGCATATGATTTTATATGAAGGAAAATCCATGGGGATTTGGGGTGAGGAGTTAAGAATCAAGGACCTAGATGAGGATGGAAACATAAGACCAGTAAAAATGTGGACCTCAATTTGGGATAGTAGGTGTGGGAGCTCACATTACCTATATTTTGAAGAATACTTTGTGAAGCACTTGTATAAATTGCTTGGCCATTCTTGTGATTACAACCTCTCACCAGAAATACAAAGATTTCTTAGACCAAAGGAGAAGGATCCAAGGGGAAAAGTAAATCAAAACTGGGGAGACTGGTACACATATGATGATTGCACTATGATTAGGGTAAATGGATTCAAAGTAGTTCCATTCCTTCTACCTAGAACAGTCCTTGACATAATTTCTTATTTAGAAATAGTGAGGTAGTTGTCTTATTCAGACTGCATGCATCTTAAAAGTTATGGCAAGAAGTCTCTCATGCCTAGAACTTTATGTTTTGGTGATTTTTCTGTTATTTCTGAGAAAGGGTATGATTCTATAGGTAGCAAGCTAGATCATTATAACATGCCACAAGGGAATGAAAGAAAGAAATTTGGTCCTGGGCATTTTATTAACAATGCCAAATTGACACAAAATTTGAAAAGGTATGAACATGAGTTCTTTGTTGATGATGTAATTAGAAATTGTGATGAGTCTCAAGCAGCAAAAAGGAGAGCTACATACAATAGAATAATGATGTCAGAGGTATGGAGGAAGAATCGTAATCCATCATATATAGAGGCCTTTCATGAAATATAGGACCCTTTGGAGAGAGTTGAGCATGTAAACTTACATGAAGATGAATTGACTAAGGATGTGCCTCTTATAGCCTTCGAGAAAAGAAGAGATACTTGTTCTAAGGGACAAGCTGAAAATATAATGCTTTTATGCCATTCATCACCACAACCCACTCCAGATATTAGCTTCTCAGTAAACACTTCCATGACGTGTGAAGAAGACACTGAAGAGGAGGTTGAATTTGCACAAGTAAATGCACCTACCATCCCACAATATGAGTTACCGCAAGAGAGGAGTGTTGTCTTGTTTGAAGCTTCAGACAAACTTTTCAATGATGTGAGGCATCGTGCCAGTCAAGAATTTACTTCAGATGATGCTTTTGTTCAAACCACAGAATTTAGATAATTCATTTATGAGTATAAGGGTAAAAGAATAAGGGAGAAGATGAAATAGATTAGTCCAGAACAGGGAGTTGATGCCCTAAGAGAACTACAAAAGGAGGTTGACAAAGAAATGGAGAATATCACTCCTGAAAGAGGGTGAGACCTACTATAGGAGGCTGAGGTTATGCTTCTCCTAGGATGGGATATTAGTTTAGCCATAGTTTTTGATAGTTTCAGGAGAAGAGAAAATAAGACTTTGCAATTAACCGATGAGGCAAGCGGGGTGATCCCATAATACTGGTTTACAATTTTTGGCCAAACTGGACACTAAATTGATTTTTTCTAACTAAATGTTCACTTTCAGGCACCTATTTATGTAAGCATAAGAAAATTAAATTCATGTTCAAAATAAAATTTTTAGGTAGTTAGCCTCTCTAGGAATAGTGGTTCCTTATTTGTGATGTCTAGATGTAGCTTGTTTTGTTTAGGTTTTTTAATTGAGTGGTTAGTAACTTTTCAATTATTATTTCCTCATTATAAAGTTTTGTAATATGAGGGGATGATGGTCTAGCAATATTTTTTCCTAAATGTAGGTGAACATCACTAACCTCAACCACGTAGGCTGGGAATTGGATAGGTTTGTTAGTATGAGCGTATTGAATAGGCTTATTGTTAGGATTTGGTGTAGGTTAAATATGCAATTGTGGTGCTCTTGGTTGTGTTGGGGTAGGTATGACTAGGTTTAGCATTATGGCTTATTGTTGTTGCAAAGATTGTTGTGGCTATGGGTAGCTAACATTTGGTTTTTGCCACTATTGGTTTCCACACCACTATGAAGGCCATTGGTTTTGAGAGGATTACCACTATCGATTATAATTTGGGGCTTGATATGGTTTTTGTTGCCACATCCCCTATTGTGGAGTCTAGTTAGATGACTGAGCATTTGGCCATGGTGGATTTGGCATGTTAATCCAAGTTGGATTGTTCCAACTAGGGAAGTTTGAATTGACCCCAGGAAATGACATATTATAAGACAAAGGGTATTGAGGCATATCTTTTCTTTTCTTCCATGGTTTTCATTGGGAAATGTATAATTTCTAGCCTTCTTCATCTTCTAGGGTACAAAATCTAGATTTTTCTTGCTCTCCTAAAAAATGCTGGCAAATTTTTTGCACTTATAGTTTACCCTTTTCTAGCGATAATGTGGACAATATTCTATGAGAGCAACCTCTGCTTCTTCTTGTTTCTTTCTAATGTACAGAGTGTCCAGTTGGATTGCTAGATGACCAATTATATCTTCCTTCATATTTGACAATAGGTTGTTGAGTTCCACCCTAGAAAAACCTGAGAATGTTTTGGTGGAAGAAAAGGATCTAGAACCCATAGTCTTCTTCATGGATGATCTTGAATATGTTTTCACATCTAGCAGATTGAACCTCAAAAGGTAATTGAGAAATATCCCCTGCTCTAATGAGGTTTACTACATCCATGCGATCTTCATTCACCCCTCACAAAAACACCAGTTTTAGGGACTCTCGCGAGAGCTTATTCTGATGTGGCTTTTTAAGGAAAAATTAGAACCTCTTGACAAAGTCTTCAAGTGGTTCTTCTTCCTTCTATGACATTCTGAATATATCATCTCTTTTCATGTCTCCTCCCTGACATGAAGGGGTTGTGTTCTTTAGGGAAGTTTCCCACTCTTGATTTGTGATTGGGAATTCAAATGTAACAAGCTTTGTCGATTTGTGCACTACCTCTTCTACCATGATGTCAAGAATCCTTGTGGGGATTCTCTTAAGGTGTGAGGGGTATTTCTATGTCGTTGATTTCCTTAGTTTATTCCTCTGATAGTGTTAGTTCCTCACTTGTGCCAATATCTTCAAATTGCTCTTGGTTTGAAGGGAGAAATATTCCTAAAGCATCTCTCTACTACCGCATTCAATAGTAACTTGATCTCAATAGATTTTCCTACACATTGTTAGTGAGTAGTTTAGGGTTTATTTGTAAATTTTGCTAGTCCTAATTATTGTAAATGAGAATTCCTAATTTAAGGGTAAAAGCACAATAGTGTGTCACACTTTCGGCCAAATAAATAGTTTCGAGCCAACTATTTTTCGGCTGGAAGATATTCAGTTGAGTGGCTTTTAGTTGAAACTACGCGGCACTGAAGTGGCAGGTACCTTTTTGGCCGAAGAGGTTTCAACTGAAAGCCACTCGACTGAATACGTCTGGCCAAAAACATGAAAATAATGAGCGTATTTGGTACTCATAGCTTGAAAATATCAATCTATTTTCAGCCGAGCATGTTTCGGCCGAAAAATGCTTGACCGAAACATACTCGTCCGAGCATGTCTAGTTGGCATCCTACTTGGTAGCCAACTCACCTTTTTTCAAAATTTCTAAAATATTCAAAATTGGTAGAGTATTTCTCCAATTAGAATGATTTTTCTACAAAAAATAAAAATACCCTTTTGTAGAGCTCGAAGTGGTGAATCCAAATATATATATATTTTTAATATTTTGATTAGTTTTAATATATTTTATTTTTAAAATAATGCAAGTAGGTTGTTAAAATTAAAAAAGAGGCTGATTAGAAATTAAAAAAAAATAGTAAAACATATTAAAATTTTAAAAAACTTATATGGGGTATAAGAGGAGAGAGTCTTCTTCAAAAGGATATAATTTGTTTTTTGAAAATGATTAAAAAAATTGACAATAGTTGATGTCCTGTGAAAATTGTCAAATTTTGATAGGTTTGACTTTAAAACGTTATTACAAGAAAAATATACATCAAAATTTGATTTTTTTTCTATGCACAAGATATTGAAGTTACCTATTTGGAGAAAAAAAATTAGGGAGAAATGAAGTTTTCTTCAATTTTTTTCTTGACATCCCATGAAGTCACTCTTTTATGAAATTTTCAACATTCCAAAATCTATCCTTAAATTGATAAAAACATAATGAAAACAATTTTTAAAAAATTTAAAAAATTATAGGAATAAACTTCATCAAAAGTTCTACATTTCATTAGTTTATACCATTTTGAAATTCAAAACATAAAGACCACTTTTATGTGGTCAAAGTTCATAATTTTTTTGCTATTAGTCGATTCATTTATAAAGTGTGACACATGTTTGTGCTTTTACCCTTAAGAAAACAATATAAATGAACTAAAACATGCTTTAGGAATTCTGAAATTAACACCATCCTTGACAATGGCACTAAAAATATAGAGCTCTTACTATGTTCAATCAATTGATGTAGAAAATGTATACATACAACTTAACAAATCAATGGATCCCTTATTAAGCAATTCATTGTCCTAGAGGTGCTTCATTTAAATTTTCAAACAAGAAATCACAATCTTGAGATAATGATGGCACTGTATATGCAGTTGAGAATGCTTAGGCATCCTAACTAGTTGTGTATAGAAAAGTTATAGAAGAAAATATAATTGAAAGAAAATTAACTAAAATAACTCTATCTGGAAATACATTTAGATAAAGAACATTTTTGTGGGTAACTATTTGACTATTATGAGTAACTACTCTTATGAAAATAGTAACTTAACAACTCAACTATGCTGCAACTCACTGTAATAACAATTCAAATTGACTATAACTAAGAAATACAATTTAGTAATTCATTATACTATAATTAATAATCTAACCTACAAGTAGTATTGTAGCGCCTTAAGTGGTCCTTTCTTGAGTTGTTGCAACCCTACAATATCCTTCTTCAAATCTTATTCAAAGATTCATGTAAAGTATATATCCTTTTTAACCCGATATAACCTCAATTTCTTTAGATGTATTTTCATTTATTTTTTCACCCATGATAATTGTATGGGATGAGTGAAGAATTTTGGGTTTGATCCATGATATAGATTAAAAAAGAAGGAAATTAAAGGAGAAATAGAAATAGACCCCTTACATACAAGCAATCAACCCCTTTAATCAAGAAAAGTCTCATTCTCTTTCCATATATATATCGAAGATAAATCAAAGTACCAACTCTAACTTCAAACTAAAATAATATGTACCTAGTGAAAAATATAAAAAAATTGTATGAATAGTTGTATAAATCTTTTTGTCACCTTTCCAATGCCTATTTTTCTCTCTAGACGCCAATTATGAGCTGAAAAGCTAAAAATATAATCTAAAATTCAATCAGTAATATCAAACACTTGCAATAAAATATAAAAAATACCTTTACAAATTAATTGGAACTAGCTTTCCACTTAGTGTGAGAAGGAAAATATTTGTTACCCAAGTGACAAGTTATGGCTCCCAAACAAAAGTTGTACCTTTAGCAATGAATAAGGAGTCTTCGACACTATTATGGTAGGTGAATTGGGTGGCCCAACAATAACGAAGGAGGTGTATTGAGACGGTGGGTACTTGCATTGCTTAGGTTTAAGCCCATGTCATTTTGAAGAGATTGACCGTTATAAATGTGGCTTCATAAAACTCGCAAAAAAGTATTATTTAAAATTTTAGATGTACCAAAATATACTCATGAAGGACCCACTCATGAACCTATAAAAGCTATACTTTACTAATGAAAAGGTGACATAGTGATGACACCTAAGGAATCCACTCATGTAGAATATTTCACCTCTTAATTCTTAAGGATGGTGCAAAATCATACGAACCATAGGAATTACACAATTTTTATATGGTACAAAATCTTTTTTATAGTTTTTCTCAAACCCTTCAAAAAAAAAAAAGGTGTCTTCAAAACATATAAATATGGCTTTCGAGGCTGTTGGTCCTGAGATAGCCCTTACTGATGAAGGCACTGAGCTTTTCCTTCCTGATGAGCTAATGGAGGAGGTTGTTGGTTTGCTTCACCTCACATTGGTGGGCAGATTCCTGGTTTTTCGACCAACGATTGATATGGTTCGTAGATGGGTTAATGGTAAATGGTCGTTGAAGGGTAGCGTGTCTATCTTGGTAATGCCTGGTGGTCTCTTCTTATTTAAGTTTAACGCTGAGGAGGATGTGGTGCTGGTCCTCTCGGGTACTTGGGCCTATGGAAAACATTTTCTTTCCTTGGCTAAATGGAGGCCAGGTTTTGACCCCTCGGCGGATCTTACCCGGTCGGCCCCTGTTTGGGTCCGTTTGCCTGGCCTCCCATTGGAATTTTGGGATGAAAGGATTTTCCGATGGATTGGGAACTCCTTTGGAAGTTTTGTGGCGGCGGATGTGGTCACTTTGGAAAAATCCAAGTTAGTGTTTGCTCGCTTCTGTGTTAATGTCTCAATTAATAAAGCTCTTCCCAACTTTATCATTCTTAAATCCAAATGGGGGAAGTGGACTCAAGCTATTGTTTACGAGAATGCCACCTTGTTCTGTCAGAAGTGTGGCAAATAGGGTCATGTTATTTTTGACTGCAAGAAGGTTGTTATAAAGGAGGCTCCGTTGAAGGATAAAAATATGTCCTGCCCGTCGGAGTTACATGATAAACTGCTAGACCCAAGCACTAGTGGGGTTGGTGAGCCATTAAAGGCTAGTGAGTCTGATGACTACCCCTTTACGGATGGCTTGAATGAACTTCTAAAATCCCTTGTCTCGGGTGAAAAGATAGAAACTAATTTGAAAATAAGCTGCTCTAAAGGGTTGGAAAAGGGTGAAGTCTCTCCACTTTTGGATGCGGATTTGGTGTCTAGTTCCATTGTCCGTCTGGGAAAGAAAGCTTCTAGATCTTCTCCTGTCTCTAATATGTGTTTGGTTACTGCCGTGAAGAAGTTGGATGTCGAAGGTGCTGACAATCGTGGTTGTGAGACCATGGTGGATGTCTCGGCCACTTCTCAGTGTCCCAAGGGTGCTTTATTTTCTACCCCCTCTAAAGTTGGTCTGACTAACTCACGTATTCCTACTCCCCAACTGGCTATTTCAGAGGACTGCTCTCTAGAGGTAACTAAGTCTTTTATTCTCTCCCCGAGCTCTAAATTGATAGTCTTGGTGGAGAGTGATTGCTTGGAGGATTGGCAGAACCCAAAAAGAAAAACAAGGAATAAGAAAGTGGATGTTGGAACGGAAAGTAGAGTTAGAAGACCTTTAGAAAGACTATCTAGGCACAAAGCCACGGCCAGGGATATTTCCAGCAATAGGAAATCTACCCTTGATTCAACCCACAAAGGAAATAAATGAAGTTCCTCTCATGGAACATGAGAGGACTAAATAGTCGTCTAAAACAATATGCCTTAAGGCAATATATTTTTGATATGAAGTTAGATGTCCTACTACTCCAGGAAGTCAAAATGACCTACCAGTCGTTTTCCTCTATCGTTAATAAAATTTGGTTGGGATCTGCCTTCTTTTATAGCGAGGCAGATGGTGCTTCGGGAGGTGTGGCTACTTTGTGGAATCCTGCTAAATTTTTGAGTGATGCCTTTGCCTTTTCTCAGAATTACCTTGCTGTGACTCTTAAAATTGACAATCTAACCTGGCATTTGTTTAATATCTATGTGCCAAATTCTAGAGGTGGAAGAAAAAAGATATGGGAGGAAGTGTCATCCTTGATAATGAGTAACAACAACGAGTGGCTTATGGTGGCTGGAGACTTTAATTCCCCCCTTTTTCCTTTAGAGAAACTTGGTGGCTTGACAGACTATAGTGATAGTATGAATGATCTGGCAGATTTTATTAACATTACTGGTTTGTTAGACTTGGAGTTAAAGGGAAGTCCTTTTACGTGGTCGAACAATAGGAAAGGCAGTCAACTTATTCAGGTTCGGCTAGATAGGTTCCTTGTCTATGCTGGTTGGGATATTGGTTGCAATGCCTCTCTTACCTCCCTCCCCAGCACCATCTCTGATCATAATCCTATCATCCTTTAGTGGTCTGAAAAAACCTTTTTTGGGACCACACCCTTTTAGATTTGAGATAATGTGGATGTCTCACCATGATTTTAGAAAACTCATTGAGAATTGGTGGAGCTACCCTGTTCAAGGCTGAGCTATGTATAAAATATCCCAAAAACTAGATCTTCTTAGGAAAGAAGCCAAAGGCTGGTCCAAGGCGACTTTCGGTGACTTTTTCAAAACTAAGAAGATGATCAAGGACAAGCTTGAAGGGTTCCAAAGGTTCATGGCCTCAGGTCATTCTCAGCAACCTGTTCATGTTGAAGAAGAAAACTGGAGGGATATTTTAAGTAAAGAAGAAATATATTGGAAGCAGAGTTCAAGGATTCAATGGCTCAAGGAGGGTGACAAGAACTCTTCCTTTTTCCATAGGACAGCCAACAGACATAAAAAGAGGAATACCATCAAGTGTTTGATGAATGATTCTAATCAGGAAGTCAAGGAGGCTGATAAAATCGAAGAGGTTGTTGAAAAGTACTTTAGACTGATCTACTCTGACACTGGCACCCCCCCTCTGAAGATCTTCAGACAAGGCTCCTGGGTCACCTCCTGCTTGGTATTAGTGAGTCTGATAATCGTCAATTTTGTGCCCCTATGACTGAGGATGAGGTTAAGACTATTGTGTTTGCTATGGGTGCCTATAAGGCCCCAGGACCGGATGGTTTCCATCCAGCCTTCTTTCAAGAATATTGGGACATTGTCAGCTATGATATTACTATGGCTGTTAAAGATTTCTTTAGGACTGGTAAATTGTTAAGGAAATTAAACAATACTTTCATTGTGCTTGTTCCTAAAGTGTAGGATCCTATACACATGACTGACTTCAGACCTATAAGTCTTTGTAACATGGTCTACAAAATCTTTTCCAAAGTCCTTGTCGACTGTTTGAAGCCACTTTTAGACAAAATTATCAGTAGATGTCAGAATTTTGTGCCAAGAAAGAAAATCCTGGATGCTACTATTATGACTCATGAAATAATTCATTCTATGGAGAAAAGCAAGAACCAAGGTATGGCTTTTAAACTTGACATTTCCAAAGCCTATGATAGGGTCAGATGGAAGTTTTTGTATTTTGTCCTTGCTAAGCTTGGCTTTAATGATAGAGTGATTGGTATCATTAGGGAGTGTGTGGAATCTGTTCAGTACTTGGTGCTTGTCAATGAGATCCCCTGAGGTTCCTTTAAAGCTGGTAAAGGACTTAGGCAGGGGGATCCCCTCTCTCCCTACCTATTCATCATGGTGGATGAGGTTTTGGGAAGGAATTTTCTTTCCTTGCTCAGCTCAGGGAAAATTTAGGGGATTAGACCTGCCTCCACCCTTCCTCCATTCTCCAACAGTTTGTTAATGACACGTTTCTTTTTGGAAAGTCCTCTATGATTGAAGCTAGAGAATGGAAATGCCTCCTACAAGATTATGCTTGTGCTTCTGGCCAATGTATAAATTATAACAAAAGCAGTGTCTATTTCTTCAACACGAAATTTGATCTCCAAGCTAAGATCCTAGCCATCCTAGGGTTCCTGAGTGCTTCTCTTCCAGGTATCTACTTGGGCCCGCCACTTACTGTTAAGGAGGTGTCACACAACCTTTGGAATGGTATTCTGGAGAGAATGCAAAATAAACTTGCTAGTTGGAAAGGCCAACTTCTTAGTAATGCTGGTAAACTCCAACTTCTTAAAGCCTCCCTTCAAGGTATTCCAGTCTACTTTCTCTCTCTCTTTAAGATTTCAGGTTCCATGGCTGAAAAGTTAGAAAGAATTCAAAGATCCTTTCTTTGGACGGGAATGGAGGAAAAGAAAAGACTGGCCTTGGTTAATTGGGACACTGTCTGTCACCCCAAATGTCAAGGGGGCCTGGGGATCAGGAAGATTACTAATTTGAACAAATCCCTCATTGCCAAGATTGGATGGATTTTGATTTAGGAAAGGGCAGAATGGTGTAATATAATGAAGGCTAAATACCTTAATCAGAGACATTTTTTAGAGCTTTAGACCTGATTGACCTCCCTTTGGGATCCAAGATTTGGAACAATATCCTTAAGAGTAGATCCCTCTTGAAGGAAGGGGCCAGATAGAAAATTGGTAATGGGAGATCAATTAGGTTTTGGGAGGACAGCTGGATTGGGAGCAGACCCCTTGCTGATAGTCACTTTAATATATTAAGGGAACATGCTAAAAACCTCTTTGGTACTTACATTTCTGATTATACCTCACCCAGAGCCAGATGGAAAATTCTAAAGTTGTCTTTTTTACATTGGCCTAACCTTCCGCCAAAGGTTATGGAGCTTCAAGAGCTTTTGAAAACGGCTAGACTCCCTCTATTTCCCAAGGAGGACATAATTTTTTGGTCAAAGAATCACTTTGGGGAGTTCACTGTTAAGTCTGCTTATCTGCTGCTTCTCAAGTTTGGTGGTGACGTGCAGTGTTGAAGAAAGGTTTGGCTTCATTAGCTTATCCCTAAAATAAACTTCTTCTGGTGGACCTCCATCCATGGAAAATTTTTAACTATTGATAACCTTGTCAAGGGGGGTTTTCAATTCCCTAATTGGTGTACTCTTTGCAAAAAGGAAGAAGAAACCATCCCCCGTCTTTTTATTCATTGCCAGTTCGCTTCCCTAGTTTGGCAGAATTTTTTACAGAGACTGAACATCTCTTGGGTTTTTAATAAAGATATCCACCAATTCATCTTAAATTGGAAATTCCCCTCCAATCATCCATCAATTAAACTGCTTTGGCAACTTATTCCACCCCACATCTGCTGGTGCTTGTGGAAAGAAAGAAATAACAAGATTTTTAGAGAAAAGGAAAATAATGTGGATGGTCTATTGATAATCCTTAATAAGTTGCTCCTAGATAATATCTCAACATGTAAATGGAAGAAGCCTATTAATCCCCCGACTACTTGGTATAGAAACACTGGTACCGCCTGGAATTTACCCAATGAGATCCTAAGATTTGACAGCTCCAAATCAATTATTAGGAAGCATACTAGATGGAGAAACCCTAAACTGCCCTGGGTTAAGCTTAACTTTGATGGGGTGGCTAGGGGAGGGATGTCAGCTGCTGGAGGTATAATTAGGGACCATTATGGCAGCTTGGTTGCTGCCTATGCGGGAAAATTTGAGCAATCATACTAGTAATTAGGCTGAGGGCATGGCTCTCCTCTGGGGTCTTAAGATTGCACTGTCAATTGGTGCCAAGACTTTGGAAATTGAAGGGGACTCAATGCTAATTGTGGAAGCCACTAAAGGAAAGATGAAAGTGGGATGGTCCCTAAAAGGTATTTTGGAGGACATTTTCCCTCTTCTAAATGCTCTTCATGACTTTTCTATCCAACACATGTTCAGAGAAGGGAATGCAACTGCTGACAGCCTCGCAACGGCGGGTCTTGATATTGAAGGGCTTAGGTGTTGGCGAAATGAGGTTTCTTTTCCCCCCTTGGCTCTAGTGTGTTTAAAGGAAGATCTCAAACATTTAAATGATGAGTCTTAGATGGTGCTTACTTATTTTTTCTGGGCTCCTTCTAACTTTGGTTGGATTTTCTGGCAGGAGCTGGCTTTTAAATAATTGGCCGTTATGTGAGGTGATGGGCCTCATATGTGTGTTAGCTGGCTTGTACGACCTCTTGTGGTTTGGTGATATGGCAAATCTTTCTATCCCCACTAGACGATGGCATCACCATTTTTTGAACCCCCTAAATTTTTGTGATCAACTTTTTAAGCTTGCGGATTTCATGAGATTTTTTGTGACGGCTAAATACTACGCTGATATCATTCCCTTACTTGATGTGGGTGATTCGCACAAGGGAGCTATTGCCCTTGCGTGGATTTCAAGAAGTCACATTTATTGTCTCTATTTTCAACTATTATGGTCACTTTGTGCTGACCTTTTTCCTATCGATGCTTCTAGAATTGACTACCAACTCTTCTGCCCTGGTTCCCCTATTCTGGTCGTCGACGTCTTTGGTGTGGGCTCTATGGGTGGGGATAGAGTGCATGTGGATACGAACAGGTGTGACAAGTGGAAAGCAAATGCCACTATTTGGCACATTTGTAAAGAGGGCAGAATTGCGCAGTACATGGAGGCCATGACTGGGCACGATGAGGGCTTGTCTCATAAGTTTGTCACCTCGTGGAATGAGGGTAGGGTCACCATTGGTGGAATTTCCTTCGAAGTTTTTGAGGAGGTCATTGCTAGAGTTACTGGGATCTTGAATAGTGGCTGCACTTGGAAGAAAACTATGAAAGTTTCAGACCAAGTTAGTCTGAATCAATTTTTTTGCGGTGATGAGAAACTTGTCAAGTTGCGGGGTGGCTTTGACCGCGAGGCGCTGCCAGAGCCATGGGATAAAGTCTGTTTGGTGATAATGAAATATTTCACATTGGAAGGAAGGTATGGGGTTTGTTATTATTACCACTTTAATTTCCTCAACCACCTTAGGAACCATTTGCATATTTCTATTCCTTTCTTCTTGTATCATGCCCTTAACAACACTATGGTAGAATTTAATGAAGCCACTATTTCTGGAAATAATTATACTATCCTTCACTAGGGCCTTATATCTAGGCTTTATCATTTCCATATGGCACTTTGCCCTGCTTGGCCTATCACTGTGCGAGAAGTTCCGTCTCTCCCTGCTCTTGACGAAACCCCGATTTCGTCTACTCCCCCCTTTGCTAGTATTTTGGACATGCCGGGCCCAAGCAAGAAAAAATGCCTCAAGAATCCTTCCTTGAAAGCCAATCCCCATGGCACTTCCCCTGGTTTGGGCCCGGGGGATATAGGTAGGGAAAGAAAGCGGCTTGCCCCTACCCCGCACCCTAAGGCGAAAGCCTCTAAGAAAGCTAAATTATGCCATCAAATTGACTCTGATGTTGAGATCACTGAGGAAACTAACACCCCTCGTCGATCTCATAGACTGGTTTGTAAGCAGGACAAGGTTGGGAGCCTTAAGGAAGCCTTTGATTCGGACAAAGATCTCGAGAGTGACAATGAAAGCCATGAGGAAATGGTGGTGGGAGGAGAAGGCCAGTCGGTGTCGGTGAATAGTGAGTCCCATGTGTCAGAAATTTTAAGGAAGGGCCCTTCCGGCGACAATGTGCTGGAAATTACCCCCCGGTCCTCTGATGCAGTTAAAGGAAAAGCTCCCTTGAAGGATGATCACAAGGAAAAAGACCAAGCTTGGGAACAGGTTGGCTTGCTGAAGGGGAGATTGGAGAGGCTAGAAAAGAAGGTCTAGGAGGTGACCCAGTTTTCCTTGAGGGTCATGCATAGGTCGGCAACCAGTCTTTGTTTGCTACAGAAGGAAAAGTCCATAGATGATGCTGATTTCAAGGAGCTGCTTGAGTTCCTCACGGCGGATTGGGCGACTACTTTACATGATTTTCCTGGTAGGAAGGATAAGAATTAGGCCACTGGGCCTGTTTGTTCTTGTTTATTTTATGTCTTGTTGTTTGTTTTTTCTGCTAAACTTGACGGACTCTTGGTGGTCTTTGGACTTATTTGGCTGGTTTCATGCTTGCATGTTGAACCTTGTCATCTTACTTATACTGTTACTTTTTGTTTTTGATGATGTGTTGTGAGTGATGGCTTTCTCTCTACTGTCACTGTGCTGTTAGTGTGCTTTCGATGGATGGCCTTTGGTGCCTTGTTCTTATGGGTCAACACCCTTGTTTTGTTGCTTTATATTTCAAAAACATAGAATTTCATATGTAAAAATAGTGATTTTTGGACCTTTTTAATTCAATGGTGAGATTCATTTTGTTCAAAAACATGTCTAAAAAAATTCTTACTTAAATCATTCCTAGATTCAAGAAGGGGCTTGCAAATCTAAAGATTTAATACCATGTAAGAATCACTGATGGGCTCAAACTCTTAAGATCACCCAAAAAACCAAAAATTAGCATTCAACAAATGAGAAGCAAGAAGATGAATTATTTGATAATGGATGCAAAATGATATTATGATACATAAATTTAATGAGGGGCTTTTCTTATATATGCAAGGTGATAAGCCAAGACAACATAAGATTATGACAAGGGTTTTAATTATATGACATGAAACACAAAGTAAATAACTTAAAGGTGTCATTTGTAAACTTAAATAAACTAGTGTGAATAGGACCTAAGAGATAAACTAGTTAGATAATATACCTCGTTCACACCAACTTTGAGTTATTAAAAAAATATAGAATTAAATATCATATGTCTTTCTCATAATATAATTCTTAAGGTATTATTACAAGATACATTCAAATAATTTAAAAATTTAAGAAATTATAATTTAGTAAAAATAATTGCAAATAACTTATTTTACAAGAGACCAAATAATTTAAATAGTATTACTTCTCTAATATAATTAACTTTCCATTAAATAGATTTATTGAAATATTAAAAAATAATTAAAAAAGATGCGATATTCCAAAATATCTTAGAGGTCAAAGACATTTTACTAATCTCAAAACTCTAAAAAAAATTGTCTTAAATTCTATTTCTAGTTTCTAATCTCGCTTGGGAATTGTTATTTCTCAAATCAAAGAATTTTATAATCCTCGTTAAATATTCCATTCAAATCCATTGTCATTGTTTTTAGATTATTCTTCTCTAAATTTCAGATGGAAAACATATATTAGTTATCTGTTTCGAGAATTGATCCCTCAAATAACATTGTTTCCTACAACTCAAGGAAAGAAAATGCTAACATATTGTCTAGAAACAACTTTGCAAGATCCAAAAAGGATATAAGATTTACAAATAAAAAGTTTAATGACAAATATTATGATTTCACATGGAAGGAGAAAGTTATAATTTTTAAAGTAGCATGTTTACAATTTTCCAAGCTATTATGATGAGAGAGAAAGTGTGAAAGAAATTAGAAGACTTGATTTATACGAAAAATATTTTATTCTATTTCCATTACAACTATTTTATCTTCTTTTTGAAAGTGGAAAGTGAAGGAAATGATGAGAAAGAAATTAGAAGACTTGACTTATAAGAAAAATCTTTATTCTATTTCCATTAAAAATATTTTATCTTCTTTTGAAAGTGGAAAGTGCCAAAGGAAGTGATAAGAAAGAAATTAGAAGACTTGAATTATAAGAAAAATCTTTATTCTATTTCCATTACAAATGTTTTATCCTTCTTTTAAAAGTAGAAAGTATCAAGGAAATGACGAGAAAGAAATTAGAAAACTTGATTTATGAGAAAAATCTTTATTCTATTTCCATTACAAATATTTTATCCTTCTTTTGAAAGTGGTGTTAGGTAAATTTTTCCTTTCACAATTTGCATAACATCAAAAATGATTGAAGGAAAAATTATCACTAAATCAATTTTTACTAGAAAAAATATTTATGTAAAATGCGTCCTAAATTTTAGTTTTCAAAATTGAATTTAAATCCAACCTAATATTTTTTAGTATCTAGTATATGTCAATTTGAGGCACAAAACATTTTACTTTCCACCTTTTTGAATTGTATTTAAGGCTTAATAGTAGTTCATTTTTAGACATCTAGTCATATCTAGAGATCATAGATTAGATTTAATAGACACTTTCACATAAATTCAAGGGTTATTTAACTATAATACTTATAACTAAAATTACTACTTGTAGAGTCATCTAGGGCATCCCATCTATACTTATATGTTGTCTTTAATCATTTTCAAAAGACATTAACTCAATATTGTTGATGGGTGCTTTGATTGATTAATCTTCAGTAGGAAGATAAATTACCCCGAGGTCTTTATAACCAACTCTTAGTCATGTAGGATAACTTAGTAGTTGATGTAATGTTCTTTCAATCAAGGGCCCCACAATACCTATCGATTTGATAGAGCTTACAATTGGATTATTGTTTATATATGTAAAGTTGCATATTAGTCTAATCCAAAATAAATATTGCTCATTTAAAGATTTTGACTTGAAATTTTAGTAATGGGAAATGCACTTACAAACCATAAGATATTCAAATCTATTATTTTGTAAGGTTTCTTTCCTAAAATAAGATCTAATCTAACTAATTCATATAAAAATAATTAAATATGAAGAGAAGAGGTAAGGATAAGAGAACCCAAGTTTGTGTTCTATTTTCACACATCAAATGAATAGAAAATATAAAATAAACCAATTGCGTGAAATATCACAACTTCACATTAGATAATGCATTTTTTTATGAAATGAATCAATCATGATATATTCTCATAAAATGTCCAATTACTAGCACAAATAAATAAGATATTTCCAAAAATTATAAAAGGAGTTTTCTAGTTGACCTCACATAACAATTCATAATCAACAAACTACTAGTGATATGAAACACATAAATGAATCAATTGCTAATAAAATTGTACGTATAAACTATAAAAACCATTTATAAATTGAAAATCATGTAGGAATATCACTCCAAATGAGAAAAAATGAATAACATTGTATTTGTATTCATAAAGTTCCATTAGTATGAACAATTTTCTAGCTCCCTTTTTTTGCATGAGATGGATTGCATATTTATAGATTTGGAAACATACTTAGTACAACATTTAAAATCATATCCATGATAAAAGATCAATTTAATCCAAGGGATACCAATTTTAGAGCATTTAATTTTGGTGTTAACTCATGAAAAAAGATTTTCAATGTCCATCCTCAACAACCTTCAAATCCAATGCCTAGCTTAGGTAGTACAAGTTCCATGGAAATTTTTATCTTTTGCTAGAATACTTTTCACAAAATATTTTACAATATATTCATGATTAAAATCATTCATATCGTAGACAAGTTGACACTTAACCTATGAATTTGAAGTTGTTAAAACATAATTTTGTTAGGGGTCATGCCCTTATAATATTTATAGATTGTTCTAATATGAGATTATAAAACCTCAAGCATATTATATGTTTTATAAAACATAGAAAATTTAAATAACCAATGATACAATAAAGTATTATATTATTAATATTGATAAATGGTAGTTTTGAATAGAGAAAAATATAATTTGGAGATTAATACTCAATTTTATGTATACATATAAGACACATTATCAACCATGTGGGAGTAAAAAGAAGTTGTTTCCTAGGTTCAATTTATTTTTTAATCAACCATTCTATAAGTATTTTATAATAGAATGATGTTTTTTGAGGTTTTTACCCAAAAGGATTTTCCCCATGTATATATTGTGTAATGCGTTTAATTTGTATATCTTGTAATTATTATTTTATTTATTTTATATTTATTTGTTAGTAATCTAAGATCCTAATTTGTAATATGGTATCAAAGAAAAATTTAGCGTACTATTAATTTATTACATAGAAATTTAAACATGTATGCAACAATCTTCCTCTACTACATCATCTGAACTACCAAATGCAACATATAATTTTGACAAAAACACATACATGAGTATATAAGTTGGAAAGTAAGGTTATGCCTCCAATCTACTATCACCAAGAATTGTAGATTAAAAGTTCACAAAACAATTGATGGCATTTAGGGGAGAGGGACCCATAGTGGGTCACCCTAACTTCCCCCCCTCCACTTGGCACGCCACATCATTCGAATAAATTATTTTTTGAATTTTCCACGTAGATGGTGATGTGGATAACTTAAATATTTGATTTGAACAAATTGGACATCGATTTTCCATGTGGATGACATGTTTCTTTGGTGGGGTCAAATTTTCAGCCATTTTTTACTGCCGACCAAAGACTGGACACACCATACATCGGTGGCAAAAAATGGCATCGTGAGTTGTGCTTGTGATGCCATGTGGCATCCAAGCAACTTGCCACCTTTTAATCGCACACTCCCACATTAAACAGAAGTCCAATCACATTTAAGATGAAGTTCAAACTCATTAACTCCTACTCCTTCCTTGTTTTGTTGGTTATCGTGCCTTGGATTTTCACAGCTATGGAGCGTTCAATGATCCCATCCTTCACACTCAACAAACCCTTTGACACCATTATCAATTTTCTCTCCACGTTTGCTCATTGCAAATGGCACCCATACTAGTTCACATTGGCATTGGCTTCACTCGTTTCTCCTTCGAACCTGGTAAGGATTCCTTATCCTGCTAAGGCAATGACCTCTCTGGCTTGAGAAAAAGAGGATTTATTTGTTTTTTTTGGGTTTGAAAATCTTTTTGTGCTCAATTTTTTGGTTTTCCATACTGATTTTGATAGTTCCTATTAATGATTAAATTTCTTGCAACTTAATCATTCTGAGGTTCACGAAAGGATTTCCTTTTTTTTGTTTTCGATGCTGGGTATAACAATATTCACCTCTTGGATATTCTCCCACTAATAAGCCTCTATTTATTATTCATTTGGTTTAGTGGTTCAGAAAGTTGTGAAAAGACTTTGTTATGTGACCACCACCACCAATTATGTTTTCATCTTCTACATAGGATTCCTCCTGTTGTGGGCAGGGCATCATTTCTTTGTGTAATCATCAATCCATGTGCACGACTTAGGTAGCTATCTGGAACCTTTTTTTAACGTCCATGCCATTAGCTTCCCCTTTCATTTTTCAATGCTTCTCCCCATTATTGTCCTCCTCGTAGTCAAACGTGCAAAGTGGGATCCCTCCCCCCACCTCTTCTTTCTGTCTTGCCTCCATTAATAACCAATATTTTTGCAGAGAATTATACATTGTTTGGAGTTCAGTATAACAGATTCTTTCAACCCATTCAAGGAATGGGTGAGGAGGAAGGTTGTGATGCAGGGCTTTCTCTAAGATTGAGTATTGGTTTAGGGAGACATTATGATAAGCCTCTATGGAGCAACTATGGAGCATTCCAACACACTTTGGTCAATGGGTTGTTTTTGATTTTTTTATCCTGTCACTCCAATGTGCTTTGGTGACAAAGATTAAAGTAGTGAGTGTTTCAAATCTGTCCAAGTGCGTATACAATAGCCTCTATGGAGCAACTAGTAGATTATCCCTTTGATTCATTTTTTAGGGGGAGAACCAAAATTTATTTGTGCCATACCCCAAAACAAAAATGAAATAAATGGAGAATCAAAATCTATAGTCAGTAGATTTTCCCTTAAGTTCTTTTTTTTTTGACCCAAAAAGTAGATTTTGTTCTTCATTTGTTGTTGGAGTTTCCAACAAAAGAAGATTTTGATTCTCCATTTGGTTCATTTTTGTTTTGGGGTCTCCCCACAAGTAGATTTTAGTTCTCCTCAAAAGTGAACAAAATAAAAATTCTACTGGCTTCAGGGTTGAGAGAAACTAAGATCTACTTTATGTCAGTGTCATGAAGAAATGATAAATTCAAGGGTAGGTGCTGGGTGATGTTCACTTTACTACAACTATAGCGTATAATGTATTGTCATTTTAATACTCCATTCCAGAAGACATTGTCTCCACATATTGATTTCCATTTGTTGCAATGACATGGGTTGAATCCACATTATTATTTTTTGAACTAACAAAAAATGAATGAATGTTGTCATATTCATTTTCAGAGAGAGGTAGACTTGACTCATTTTCATTCTCATATTCATTTTCTGAAATAGGAGGGATTAATTGTTTATTTTTTGTCCCAAATTCATTTTCAGAAACTTCAGGAGTTTATTCAACATTTTCATGTTCATTTTCTGAAATAGGAGCTGTTAACCTCTCATAGTTTGAAAAAGGTAAATCTGCATTTTCTGAAATAGAGGGTGTTGCCTCTAATTCATCATTCTTCATTTCCCTAAAGTAAGAAAAGGGAAATGGAAAATCAATTCAACTCAGTTACAAGTGTCCAAAAGAATAAAATAACCAAAATGTAAAACTCAAGCCATCCAAGGCAAAAACCAAGCTATCATTCCTCACCTCATCAAATTGTTGAGTTCTGTCACAACAGACTTTACTGCATGGAGAATCATCTTTTTAACCTGTCCAAAATAAGACAAATTTTGTAAGATCTATTTACTTTATTACAAAAAATGCAATACAAGATAAAAATTTACAACCTAAAGCCAATCACATGCTTAAAACATCACCTCTAACTTATCTTCCTTGGCCTTGTGGCCTTTTGGAAGCAACTAAAACTCTTCAGTCAATCAAATGCATTCATGCACATTTTTAGGAGAGACAAAGTCAAGAGTAACTTTTATACAGGACTGCAAAGAACAAAAGCAACAAGACACATACATTAATAACTAATTTGATTGAAATGTCTACTTTCAAAAGTATTATAAATCCTCTGAACTTATCATCTAAAAAAATTAAAAATATTTTTGACCATCAAAAAGGTTTCGATTGCACCCACCTCTTCCTTTTCTCATTCCTCACAGAGCTGAAAAATCTTGTGAAATCATGGGATACATGATACTTAAACATAGCCAAGTAATGGTGAATGTTTGGGCAATGTGAAGGGACCCTACAAATTGGAAGGAACCATTAAATTTCTTTCCAGAAAGATTTTTGGAGGGTGAGAATAGTAAGATAGATTACATGAGAAGAGATTTTGAATTGATACCATTTGGAACATGAAGAAGAATATGCATGGGTCTTCCTTTAGCACATAGGACAGTTCATTTAATTTTGGCTTCACTAATCCATTCTTTTGAATGGACTCTTCCAGATGGATTGAATTCCAAACGACTAGACATGGGTGATAACTTTGGAATCACTTTGAAGAAGGATGTGGACTTACATGCAATCCCCACACCATGCCTCCCACATCACATGCATTAGGAACTTCATCTATAGTAAATGCAAACTATGTGCTTGGTATCAATATTTAAAATAAAATATTGTCCTACAAGAAATATTATGTGATCTTGAAAGTCCTACAAGAAATATTATGTGATCTTGAAATATTATGGTTTTGTTGGAGGCCTACAACTAAATTGCAGGTTTTCTTTGGGTTATATGGAAATTAAATAATTTGTATGTTCATAATATATAATTTTAGGAGATTTCAATTTCTTGTTTTTTGTTAATTTATTTGATGATAGATCATGGATTTGATATTTTGATATTATTAAATTCAGAAATAACAATCAATTGAAAATATTATTGTGAAGCCTTCGATCCCTAAGCCTCTATTAGTTCAAAATTAAAAACAAAAAGGATTACCCGATTTACCATCAATCAGTTCTGTTTTATTTTGTGATCGATTTGAACAACAATAACAGTGGCTTCTTTATGTTTTTGTCTCTACTTCACCAATAGATTATTGTTGTATAGAGATTCATAATTTTAGAGGGGCGTTCAGTGAATACTAATGAAGCTCAACTCGTTTAACCGACCTATTTTTTGTTTCAGTTTGTTTAAGACTTTTTTTTGTCTTGAATTTTTTGGGGTGTTAGTTATTTCATCCAAATTTTTAATGGGTATAATAGTTTTTGTAATAGAATACATATTTTATTATAAAAGATACTGTAGATTTTAAGATTAGTTATTGTAAAATTATGTGCATAGATCCTTTCATGCTGACCAATAATACCCCAAAAAAAAAATGTATTTTTTTAGTTTGTAATTTATTTGGAAAAAAAATTATAGAATAAAATTCAAAATTATTAATGATTAATATGTATTAGATCAATACGATGGAGGATAGTTTTTATGAGAAAAGAAAAAAAAAATAAATTGATATCAAAGAGGAGCATGGAGGCACTGCTTTCTGGGAGAAAAAACTAAACTTCTTAAACACAAAATAAAGACATCATATTTCCACAGTCCATACGAATTAGTGTTTGATATTTTTGGATTCAACTGTGTGAGATTTGCTTGCATCAACATTTTATATTACTTTGTGATCCATCATCAGTATGCAAAAAGAGAGTTGTAGAAGAAATATGGATGTTTGTAGACCAAGATAGGTTAAAAAGAGGGGAGGCAGGGGGATAAGTGGGTTAAGGTTAAAAAGAGGGGAGGGAGGCAGGGAGGGGGCAAAGTGGGAGAAGGTTAAAGAGAAATATGGATGTCTTATACAAAGATTGGAAGAAACTCACTACTTGTATGGTGTATAGTGTTGCTTAATTGTTGTCCTCCTGCTATCCCTGGAAAAGTCTTGTTTGGTTTTCCATGTTTTTATTTCTGTTAGTAGATTTGTGACTCCTACTATTAATTTATTATTTGACTCTAAAACTATGATGTTTAGTTGATGCTTGTTTAGTTTTTGATCGGTTAGTTGTTTGTCTTAAGTGTTGTTCCCTTTTTTTGTTGTTTCTTTTTGTAGGGGATATTTTTTCTAAATTGATCCTTTGCCCATACATGTTTCTAGTTAATTTGGAGTTGGCCAATGTTCATAGCTATCTTGATATTATTTCAATGCTGTTTCGTCTATTTATTTTCCTATCTTTTGCTCGTTGTAGATGGCACCCATACTGGTTCACCTTGGCGTTGATAAGACACTGTGCATCTGCTGTCTTTGCTCGTTTTTCCTTCGAACCTGGTAAGGATTCCTTATCTTGCTAAAGGAATGACCTTTATAGCTAAAAAAAAGATGATTTATTTGGTTTTATTGTGTTTGCAAAGCTTTATGTGCTCGTACATTTAACATTTTCTAGTTTTTCGTTTGCTTATTTTTTGAAGCTTCGGTTTTCAAAAGGGTTTCGGGTTTTCACATGGGTTTTCGGTTGTTTAATGTTGTGTTGCTTGTGGCTTCGCTCGGTTATACTTCAACCCTGGTAAGGATATTTTATCATGCTAAGGAAGCAAGGGAAACCTTGCAATCTTTTAACCTTTCTCATTGATTCCTTCCTTTTTTCCATTATAGATCAGTGTTGGAAATGAATCAAAGATTCTGAGTGAGATTTCATATGTCCACATTCAATAAAATAAATTGGCCTGATTTTTATGTGAAGATTTATTCTTGCATTTCATTAATATATCAATCTATAATATTTATATTTCAGAACTATTTCAAACTAGATCTCTTTTTGAGCATCTCCATTTCTTTTTACCTAGGACTTACCCTAGCCTCTTTCAAAGTCTTTTGTGTTACTGTATTCATATCAAAGCAATAATACGTTTGAACCCCATACATAATCATTTGTTAATAAACACTATTACAAAAATTCTCTTCTTAACACTTTGAAGATAGTAGTAGGTATAGATTGGATTATAAATTGCCATAAGGTTTACGAATGTAAACAAATCCAAAACAAATGTAGTAGATTGGAAAATATAATAATATTACTTTTAATCACACACTTCTGCATTAAAGAGAAGTCTAGTTGCATTTAAGATGAAGTTCAAACTCATTAACTCCTACTCCTTCCTTGTTTTGTTGGTTATCATGCCTTGGCTTTTTGCAGCTATGGAGTGTTCAATGCTCTACTCCTTCACACTCAACAAACCCTTTGACACTATTAGGAGGTTTTAAATAAGGCTTATAAACATCTAAACATCTCATGTCACCAATGCCTCCTACAAAAATTTAAAAACATGAACTTCAAAACATTCGATACAGAAGCAATACTACAAAACTCATATGCAACTGCAGGCTTTGGTAGTGGCAGAGACAATTCCTAAATAGTGTCAAAAGATTTATACCATATTTTCTTTATACTAAGGCATCATTCAACAGTCATTGTCCACAGACATGATGACCCAATTAGATATCTTCACTAGAGCCATAAGTCATTGTCCACAAAAGTGAAATTTTCTACCGTTTCTGTGATGGGAAAAACCCAACTAAAATCTATCCCCTTAAAAGCACAAGCTATCTCTTCTTGCCTTTACATCCAAGTAGCCTCATAATTTTTCCAACACTAATCTATAATGGAAAAAAGGAAGGAATTGATGAGAAAGGTACCCATATTGGCTTCCCAAAAATAAAATAAGAAAGAGAAAGCCAAGAGTGCAAGCATTGTAGTAATATACCTAAGTTGTATAGTAGTGAGGCATCTTGAGTTAAAAGACTGTGAGGTTTCCCTTGCTTCAAAGGCATCAAATGGAAAACAAGGAGTGTCGCCTCATGTCTATTGATTGTTATTTTTGGTTTGAAATGGTTTTCTTCCATCTTTTGCTATCTGTGGTCATTAATGGAAGGTTGTTTTGTTTCTTTGTGGTGGAATGTCTAGTTCAGTGCTTAAGCTCTTTGTTTCTTTAACTTTGTACTGCAGAGATTCAAAAGATTCCAAATGGAAAAACTGGTGTTCAATGGTGTTTGTTGTAACACTTTTTCTACTTTATGAGTAGTGTTTATCAACACAGCTTATTGGACGTTTTCTATGTTTTCTAACACATTTATTGCTTTTGGAAATTGCAAAATCCTATTTGAGCATCATCTGTGACTCTTTAATTTAAGTTACAAATTTAAGTTTACAGTTTCTAATTGTAGAAAATGGAATGACCAATGTTTTAATGTGCTACAAATTATTTTTGCAAGTGCATTTTAAGTTTATAATTGATATCATATTGAATACCTTTTAAAGCATGTTTACTTGAGCCCTCCAACTGGTGCACCACATTATCCGAAATAAATAAAATTTTCATCTGCTTCTTGGGGTTATTATTTATCCATGGGTATTCAATTATTCTATATTCGATGATGTGGACACCCTAAATATTTTGTTATGTTGTATACACAGACAAACAAATATATGTATGTATGTATGTATGTATGTATGTATGTATGTATATATATACATATACATATGCATATACATACATACATATATATACATATACATATACATATATGTGTATGTATATGTATATGTATATGTATATGCATATATATGTATGTATGTATATGTATATGTATATGTATGTGTGTGTGTAAACACATGAAACCAAAAGATCATTGCCTAAGCAGGATAGGATATCCTTACTAGGGTCGAAGGATAAACGAGCATAGCCATTGCAAACAATAAACATATAACAATAACCCCATTTCAATATCGAAGCCACATGATTACAACCAGACAAAAAATGAAAAGAACCTTCCATTTATGAGCATATTAAACTCTCTGCATATGCATATGCATATGTATGGATATATTCATATGCATATGTATGTTAATACATCTGCATGTGTATGTATGCATATAAATGCATATGCATATGCATATGCATATGTATTTTAATACATCTGCATATGTATGTATATATATACATGTTAATACATCTGCATATGTATGTATATATATATATATATGTATATATCTGCATATGTATGTTTATATCCATATGTATGGATATATGAATATGCATGTTTATATATGCATGTGTATATATGTATGTTTATATATGCATGTGTATGTATGTTTTTATATTCATGTGTATGTATGCATGTGTATGTATGTTTATATATGCATGTGTATGTATGTATATATGTTTATATCTGCATATGTATGTTTATATTTGCATATGTATGTTTATATATGCATGTGTATGTATGTTTATATTTGCATGTGTATGTTTATATCTGCATATGTATGTTTATATATGCATGTGTATGTTTATATCTGCATATGTATGTTTATATATGCATGTGTATGTTTATATATGCATATGTATGTTTATATATGTATGTGTATGTATGTGGCATATATATATATGCATATGCATATGGCATATATATATATGCCATATGTATATATATCTCCATTATGGGTGCCATCTGCAACTACCAAACATAGAGAGAAGATTGGTAATGGTGTCAAAGGGTTTGTTGAGTGTGAAGGAGGAGAGCATTGAAGGCTCCATAGCTGCGAAAAGCCAATGCATGATAACCAACAAAAAAAGGAAGGAGTAGGAGTTAATGAGTCTGAACTTCATCTTAAATGCGACTGGACTTCTCTTTAATGCAGGAGTGTGCAATTAAAGGGTGGTGAGTTGCTTGAATGCCACATGGCATCACGAGCACAACTCATGGTGCCATTTCCTGCCACCGATGTATGGTGTGTCTGGTCTTTGGTCGACAGTAAAAAATGGCTGAAAATTCAACCCCGCCAAAGAAACGTGTCATCCACATTGAAAATCGATCTCCAGCATGTTCACACAAAATATTTAAGTTATCCACCTCATTGCATGCATGTTTGAGTATAAATGCATATGACTGAAATGAAGACATGCCATCTATAACAGTGAAGAATGTAAAGCCCATGTTGACCTTGACAGTTAGGTTGCACCACATTAATCAAAGACATAATAAAAATACATGGACAACTAATTTAGAATTTCCATAAACAAGGAATGAGCCAACTAGAGACCTACATTTAATTTCACATATTCCACATAACATTGAATTTTTTGATCACCTCTAAGGAAGTTGCAATTATTTCCTACAAAACCATGATGTATTAAACTTTCTATGTGTATAAACCATGTCAGTTGCAATTATGTTTTGCAAATCCTTGTAATTCATTTTTGTATGCCCCCTAATACAAAATGCAAAAAAATGCCTCCTTGGCTGCAATTTGAAACTTGTTTGTGTAGAATGATTGGTTGCTACCAATCTCATTCAAACCATACTAGAAAACTTATTGGATTTGAAGTGGCAGAGGTTGTTGTTGCTTGGCTACTTGACAACTTACTCCCAATCGTGTTCTCTTCCCTTGTTGGTGGACTTAGAGTGTTGTTCAAATGGGATGGCCTTAGGCCTATATTTTGTGTACTGCTCATAATGGATGGGGTTACACTTGGAAATTGAGTACTGGTCACAACTGTATGATAGTTAGGGATGTGAATGTTGACCATCTCCCTAAACAAGGCATGATTTTTGGGAAAAGGGTTTAAGGGGTTGATTAAATTCCTTTGTATCTGTAGATGCAACCTTTCCATTTCAAGTGGTTCTTCCTTTTTATCCTGCTCCTTTTGAATCCTATTTTGCTCCCTTTTGAGCTCTTTTTCCTTTTTTTGTTGTTCCTTTGCTTGTCATGCAATCTCTCTATCTAGTTTGGCTTGATCCTTCCGCTCCTTTGCAACAACACATGTTTCCTTTCTTTCCTAAATCTACTCCCTCTTTCACAATTTTAACTCCTGAATTTCCTTCTTCCTTTTCTCTTGTTCCATTAACAAGTTCATGTATTTGTCTGTTGTTAATAATTGGGACTGTCGGCTCAACCGAATTCCTCTATCCTCTGTTGTCCCGGGTTTCTCCTTCATAATGTGAACTAGCAGTTTGAGAAATTTGTTGATACGTGAATCTACTTGGGAAACCAAGGATTGGTTGGAATCTCCATGAATGTTGTGTTCAACCTTGGTATCCTGACTCAAATCTGCAATATCTTGGGTATCACCTTCTCCACACTCAGCATAGTAATGTACCATTTCATCCACATTCAACGTGGGTGGTGGAGAGGGGAAAGAGAATGTGTTGCCTTCTTCCTATGGATGCAAGTCATATCCTAAATTCATGGCTCCCTCCACCAACCATGATGGTTGGCTTGGGGGAGAGGGAAGGCTAAGTCCATCCATGTTCTAAGTCTCTTGTTGACTTTTAGCCATGTCATCAACTAGTTGACCCCCCACTGTAGGTTCACCTGAATCATGTAAAGTTGTTTCCTCTCCCATTGTTTCTACTATTGTAGGATTTAAATCAGCATTGGTAAGCCCTAACATCAATGTGTTGGCAACTTCCACATTTGACACATTGACCCTAGAAAGACTAAGAATGTTTTGCACTGTAGAAGCATCATCATGCATGCTGAACTGAAAAGTTTCGTTGGGGTGCATGTCCTCCATTAGAGCATCTAGATTGAGGGGAAATCTACCTATCCTTTTAAAACCAGTAGTGATGTTTGAAACTATCAGTGATTTCTAAAAAGACTTGTTGTCCAATTCTGCTAATTCTACTCTTTTTATTTCTATGTTAGGATATCTGGCCAGCCACACTGTTCTTTCTTATTTGAAATATGACTTGAATGTTGAAAAAGAATTGACATCCAATGGCTGCAATTTGTGTGATGTGTGTGCTAGTAGTGTGAGAAAATTGATCCCCAAATACTTGGCTTCTTGGATGGTTGTCATGGCTATGTGGCTCCCATGGCCATCAAATATGAGCAAGTGCCTATTTGTCGAGGATACTCCACCTGAAACTGATCATGCAAAATGATGCAATCAATTCATAAACACCTCTTTTGTCATCCAAGCATGGGGCTAGGAAGCCATGCAAACACTTGGTTTGCAACCAACAATGTAGTTTTTTAGTTTCCTTTTACCTTTGAAAAGATAGAAGCTTGGTATGCTTTGTCTAGCAGCATTAACACAACATAAAATTGTTATCCATAATTCCTTGCTCTTTGGAATAATGTATGAGACACTTATGCTGCCTCTTTTGGCCAAAAATCGCATGGCTCCATTTCTCCCAGCGTGAATTCTGGTTTTGTCACAATTCCAAATTTTATGTGGTCTGTATGGGTTGGATTGATATGCTTTGGACAGTGTGTCATAGAATGCGGCAACTACAATAGGCCTAAGGTTTAGAGCTCTGTCTCTATCCATTCCTTTCGTTGTCCTCAATGTCAATTCAGGATGATGCCTTTTAAACCCACTCCACCAGGACTTCCGAGGTAGCCCATCCTTAAAAGGGTTTGGTTGTGTTTGGAAAATTTGTGTGACTTCTTCTTTGAGATTAATAATCTCCAGCCCATGGCCCAGTACTACCATTTCTTTACACCATTCCACAATCAAACCCTCTTCAGCTGTTGTCAATATTATGGGAGGACCCTTTTTTGATGATATTGTTAAACCACCTAACCAATTGCTAAGTGTTGTCGTAGGGATTCCCCACTTTTTGGTTGCACTCTTTGTCAACATTCCATTATCCTCCACATCTTTCAATGTTGAATCTTATTATCCCTTCCTGGCCCAATTCCCATTGATGATCTGTATAGGATCTAGACTAGATTGCAGTTTTTAAATGCTTAACTTTTACAATGCTTTACAATGATTATTTCAAGTTAATTAAATTGAAATCAACTTAAGGAAATAACATTATGAAAGAATTAACAAGGTGATTATAACAGAAAGGAAATGAAAGACAGAAAGAGAGAGAAGAAGAGAAGTGCAAACAGTTGATAACGGAGTTCGTCACAGAATGTGACTACGTCTCCGGGTCCACTCCAATAGAGAGACCGATCCGATTAACTCCAAAATCGATTACAAATGATGCACCAAGACCATCAATTCGGCAGCATAACAGGGCTCCGACATTCAACAATGGCTTGAAAATTCTTCAACAAGACCCATCTCTTCCGTGTTGCCTCAGCGTCAAGACTTCATCACCTGAAAAAACTTGATTTCAACTCTCACCTCAAGCCCCCTTTTTATACATAAAATTTGCTCAATTTGGTTACTAACCAATTGATTTACAAAATATTTCCCAAATCCACCTTATCTCTCCAAAATACATAACAATCTTCAAAAATCTCCCAATTTTGCATAAAAATCATTACAAATTTCCCATAACAAAAATAAATCCCCTATTTATACATAATAAATCATTGAAAATCCCCACAAATATTTGATTTAAGCCCTTTAGATTTTATCTTTATTCGGGCTTTATTGTTGGGGTTTATTAAAATTAGAGGTTTGTTTTTTTTTCAAATTAGGAGGGATTTTTTTTGTTTTTAATTAAGGCATTCTGTTTTTTGGTTTCATCAAAATACACCGATGCCATATAAATTTTAGAAAAGCCGAATGGCTTAGTGGTGGCAGAGTATTTTGTTCGGCCGGTGGTTGCGGGTTCAAACCACCGGCCATTGTTTTTTTTTAGCCAATTTCAAACAAAATCATAACAAATAAAACCATGAGCTATATTTAGTAGAGCACGCGGTGGCTGGTGCAATCTGCGGAGCTAACTAGAAGAAAGAACACATGGATGAAACTTAATATCAAGTGGATGAAGAAATGGGATATTGTGATGCATGAGTGTCCAAACACAAATGGAGAAATAAAAAATTACGTGAGAGAAAAATTTAAATATGGTATATGGACGAAAAAAACAGGGCGTAAAAAGGATTATTATATCAAAGAATTCAATCCCACAAGGGACCATGAAGAAAAGGCTTATATAGGAGCGAATATCAAATGGAAAGCAAAAATGTTGATAGCCCAATTGCGGACTAGTTCACACCATCTTAGGTGTGAAACGGGTAGGTGGGAGGTTCCTAAAGAAGAGTGGGAAAATAGAATATGCCGCTTTTGTAACGAAGGTATGGTGGAGACAGAATGGCACTTTATCATAGAATGCTCAGCTTATAAAGACATCCGGGCCAGCTATGGGGATGCGGTGCAGGTTGACAATTTAAATACCTTGTTTGAAGATTCAAGACTCGACAAAATTGCAAACTTCATCATCAAAATTCACTCTCGAAGGGCTGATCTCGAACGGCACCTCCATTGTGTCTAAGGCTGTGCTGTGTGTTGTTCCGGTGCTGATCTTGGGTCCCATAGGCTTCTTTGGCCTCGTGGACGTCATTAAAATATTTCATTTCATTTCATTTCAAATCCCCCAACAACCTCCTTTTTAACAAAACCAACGAACAAACTCGTCCATCCGCGGGGAGAATGTGTGGGCCACGTGGCATGCCTCTGAGGTGCCACGCGGCAAAAACTGCTCCGCCGACTGTGCTGACTGTATGCTGACTCACAGCCGATGTGTCCGCCTACTACACGCTGACGATGTTGCCACGTGTCATTCTACCATTCGCTGTCCACACTGACTCATCTGCTGACGGAGACTGCCACGTTGGATGCTGACTGGGATGCCGTACTGTACGGAAGGACATGTGTCACGCTGTGATTGGTCCGTAAAAATGCCACATGTCAAACTCTGATTTGTCCAATATCGATTCAGATTGCGGTACGACGCCATCCGTATCGTGGGTGATGACGCTATCGGGCTGCATTCTCCGGCCCACCAAGTCAATCGCAACTTTGACCGATAACTCTCGTGGTCCGGGATGTCGGATTTTGACTTAAACGAAGTTGCGTGCTTGGAAAGCTTGTGATCAGCTCTTCGCGATGACGCTTGGTTTCATTGATTTTGACAACGCCCATTTTTCGCTCTCGATGCCCTCGATCCTACTTTGACCAAAGGTTTGATCGGCTATAACTTGTGCAAACGATCTATTTTCACCCGCTCGAAGTTGCTAGAATCAGACTGAGCTCTTTCTGATGGTGCGATTTTGAGAAAGGAGACAGCTCAATTTTCACTAAAAAATGTCCAACGGATCAATTGAACTCAAACTTTCTTGCTTCTAGTAGTTGCATTTACTTGAATTTAACTGGCATAGCTGGTTGAGGAATGCTCTTGTTAGCAACTTGACTGTCTTCATCCGGAAGGAAATGAACTCCTCTTTTTTCTAGAGGCATGGTTTTCTTTAGTCTCTTGTTGCCACGACAGGTCCGCATTTGGGCTTTTTTTTCATCTAGACATGTCAAAAAACACCTTTGGACATCAGTTTTGTAATTTGGAATCTTTTGAATCTCTTCAGTACAAAGTTAAAGAAACAAAGAGCCTAAAGCATTGAACTAGACATCCCACTTGCCTGTGTTGATTAGTAGAGAGGCCTGCAGGGTGGTGCAGCCTAACTATCAAGAACTACTTGGGCTTGTACGTGACGGGTAGAACAAATATGAATACTCAAGCATGCGTGCAGTGAGGTTGATAGTTTAAAATCTATAAAGCAAGATAAAAACACAAACCAACAATCATCAATACTAATATTAATCACAAGCATTACAACATGTGGCATTCCAATTTCTTCATCTTTGTAATTGCAGTTTGTAATTTGAATTTGTAAGTTTAGTTCGTGAGTTCATAGTGATGCTTTGAACAGAAGATGTGTGATGTTATATGTTTGTTTTGATTGTTTCACATTCTGATTTATGATGTTCTATGTTTGATTTGATAGTTTCACATTCTGATTTATGATGTTATATGTTTGTTTTGATTGTTCTATGTTTGATTTGATGTCAGTATGAGTTTAGTATGCAACCAATGAATAATGTTACCTAGAATCAAGAGAACAAAAATAATAATATCAGATTGTTTATGTATATGTTTACAGATTATTAAATAAAAAATTAAGCATTTATTAAATGGAAAATTAGGGGCCCACTATCCAGAATAATAATTTATTATATACTTAAGCAAGAATATTCATCAAAATTGGCAAGATCTCCACCAAGTTCTTATTTCAGTTCAAATCCAAAACTTTGAATTAGTCAACCCAGTACAGATTCAACCTTGCCTGTATAGAAGGAAACTGAAAAAAGAGATAACATAGTTTAGAAATTTGAAGACTTTTATGTTGATGATGATTGCTTAGCTCAGGTGTTATGGTAGTTTTTATTTTGTAAAATTTTAAACTACAAAAGAGTTGTACCACTTCCAAGACATTGTAATCAAAATTAGAAACATAATTTATAATCAATGAAAAGTTGTCTACTTGAAATGCTTTCATGTTAATATCTTGTTTCATATCATTTGATTTCTAATTCTTCTTAAAGATGTGAATTTTCATATGTATTTTTTATTTCACTGATTTCTGAATTTCTTTCATATCATTTGAGCATATTGTGTAAGATCTGTATATAAAGGGCAGGTGAATACTAAGGTACAATCCTGCTTTAATTTAGGCACAACTTTGGTACTTATAAGCAACTTCAAACCAAAATTTAAAAACCACGTAGTTGGAGGATACAGAGCCAAATTTACTACAAGAATAGTCACTGACTCACCCCCAATTCAGTGTTCATGCTGAGAAAAGGGAAAATATTTTCTCAAGCTAAAATTTAAAAGCAATCATCAAATTTTGTTAATTCTTATGTGCAAACGAGGTATACTGTTACAAAGAAAAAATACTAGTCATGTTGTTTCTTCAAAAAAATGTGTAGAAGATATTAGGCTATTTTGAACAATAGTAATTCAACAATCAACTGGCCAATGAAAATCCTACCATAGATACATGAATTATTCAATGGACGCTAAAGATGCTTTGATACTTTTTTTCGCTTTGCTTCTACCTTCACAACAAGCTAAAAAGTATAGTCTAAGGATGCATTGAGGATGCTTTGCAAATGTATCACTTCCTTAACATTCAACTATGACATTTCCACGTTTTCATAAAATAATATTGACTAAATGACTCTAAATGTAAGAATAACTCTAAATTCGACAATATTTAAAAATAATCATGAATAGAAATAGAAATCAGTGCCATCAAATAAACTTTTTTAAAGTTCACAGTGAAATTTTGAACTGAACAATATTTAAGTATAATTATGATTACAAATAGAAATAAATACCTTCCAATAAACTGAAATTTTCATATCTTTCTCTAAAATATTTAATGAATCAAAAAACTAAATGATTTTCAAGAATAACTCTAAATTGAACAATATTTAAGAAGCAATGTCAAATAAACTTCAAATAAACTTCCTTAAAGCTCAAACGGTGAAATTTCCATGTCCGCGTAGAAAATACTTGATGGAATGAGTGGTGGAGGTTTTGTGGAATTGTTTATTGTAAATCTACTATCAAATGGTATAGGAAACACTAGCAAAGAAAATCTACATGCCTTAATGGAGAGTTGATTGATTTTAGTTTGAGTTGTTTGTGCTAGATTTTAATAAATTGTAAATTGTTGTCCTCTTGTTTTGACGGCTAGTTTGGTGAGCCTTACACGGTTATCTATGACTTTTTTGCAGGTATTAAGGAAAAGGGACCAGTAGATGGGAATTTATCATTGTTTTGAGTGCACTTGGGCACTATTACTTTTTATTATATGCACTTATTTTGGACGAATCTCTATGTTGGATGGGCTATGTTGTAATGAAAAAATATTTAAAATTGTTTATTTTAATTCAACTTGGAACTTAAATTAGGTTGATGGCTAGATGTTTACTTATTAATATAAATGCTTTAATGTGACATTTTGGGTTCTCTTGCATCCACTTGTGTACAAGTTTAAAATAATGTAAGTTGTATTTGTGTTTTAAAATCCTTGCTAATCATTTGTGTATGCAACCTAATATTAATAAAAAAATACTAAAAAGTAAACAAATGTGATGGGAACATTGATTGGTCCACATGTGTCCTATTTTTGGAAAAAAAAAAATATTTAAAAGATCTCTCATTAAAAAGTAATGGTCCTAGTTTGGTCAACTCCTATACCCAGTATAGGAGCCCGACCCACTATGGGTTCCTCTCCCCTAGCATGTACCATGGTTCCTTGTGCAATATTTCGTAGCTTGTTTTATTGCGATTTTTTTTGTGTCCCAATATTATAGATCATTGTAAGGATTCATTTTACATGCTTATATTACATTGATGAGTAATATTTTCAATTAGATAGGTATAAGTTTAAGGATAAATATTTTATTGTAATATATATATATATATATTTGGGCTCTACGAAAATTCACTATGGGAAAATTCACCATCAACAATTCACCACGGGAAAATTGACCACCATGAGAAATTCACCTCATGGAAAATTCACCACCAGCAATTAAATAAAATTAGTCTCAAATTTTTAATGAGATGAATTTTCCGCCCGTGAATAAAAGAGAATACTCCATTGAATTGACTAAAGTAAATAATTAATACTATCTATTACTTGTATGGCAAGTAAATCATTTAAATCAGATTCCCATTGTACAATTTTAAAAGTTAAATGATTTAAAATAACTCTTATTAAAAAATTAAAAACAAAATATAATCAATTATAAATAATAATTATATTATAATATATATAATTATATAAATAAAATAATTTAAAAATAACTATTTAAAAAATATATCTGTTGGCTTATTCTATATATAGATGATTTGAAATATATATATACTAGTATATAAAAACAATCCAATTACTATAATACTAAAACATTAAAATAAAACATAAATATATAATTTTCAACGTTATAAGTATCCATATTCTTGAAAAGAAATATAGTAAAACTTTCCATGTACATCATTTCACATTCATTCGGGACTCGAACCTTTTATTACGGAAAAAATTGTAACCACTCAGTTCAATTCAAATCTATTTCTAGAGCGAAGAATAATATAACAAAAATCTGATTCGCATTGATTTGTCTACTTTCGTGGTGACAAAGGTTTGACCATTCAAATTTAGACTAATCTGTTAATAGCGAAGAATGGTAGGAACGACAGATTTATTTAATTTTCCAAAATAGTCATCATCAAAACGTCTGAAAGAAAGGCCGTAAAAATCACGAAACAAATATTTCAAAGGGCAGTTATTATTATTCTTGCATAAATAAGCTCAGTCAATTCTACGCTTAGATTTGACAACCAATATAAAATTTTCTCTAAAACTAAACATAATAAAAATTTCGATATAGACAGACCATATTCAGATTCATTCAACCCC
>VDFB02000008.1:310675175-310797007 GCA_007258455.2 Sequoia sempervirens
CTTAGGTAGCATGCATGTATCATGTGAGTTGTTGTCCTCCTTTGGTTGAGATATCGAAGAGGGACCCATAATGGGTCACCCTAACTTCCCCCCTCCACTTGGCATGCCACATCATTTGAATAATTTTTTTTTTACTTTTCCACGTAGACGGTGACGTGGATAACTTAAATATTTCGTTTTAACACACTTGACATCAATTTTCCATGTGGGCTGACTCATTTCTTTGGTAGGGTTAAATTTTTTGACCATTTTTATTCAGCGTAGAAGACCGGACACACCATACATCGGTGGCGAGAAATGGAATCGTGAATTGTGCTCGTGATGTCGTGTGACATCCAAGCAACCCGCCACCTTTCAATCACACACTCTTGCATTAAAGAGAAGTCTAGTCGCATTTAAGATGAAGTTCAGACTCGTTAACTCCTACTCCTTCCTTGTTTTGTTGGTTATCATGCATTGGCATTTTGCAGCTATGGAGCGTTCAATGCTCCAATCCTTCACACTCAACAAACCCTTTGACACCATTACCAATCTGCTCTTTGTGTTTGTCCATTGCAGATGGCACCCATATCGGTTCACCTTGGCGCTAGCTTCACTCGTTTCTCCTTCGAACCTGGTAAGGATTCCTTATCCTACTAAGGCAATGACCTCTCTCGCTTGAAAAAAAAGAGGATTTATTTGTTTTTTTTGGGTTTGCAAAGCTTTATGTGCTCATTTTTTCAGTTTTCCATACTAATTCTGGTAGTTCTCGTCGATGATTAAATTTCTTGCAGCTTAATCATTCTGAGGTTTATGAAAGGCCTTCCTTTTCTTTGTTTTCGATGTTGGGTATAACAATATCCACCTCTTGGATAGATTTGCAATTTAATGCATTGAAAAAGGACGGCTCTACTAGCTATAAATCTGAAGTGTGCATTTTTGGAGTTCTAGATGTAGATAAATTTGTAGGATCATTTTTTTTAGTTAATGGTGTGTGCATATATGTGCAACACTTAATTATTTTGTGTGTCCCTAAAGCCTGAACCATCTAGCACTTGATGTTTCCCCATCTTGGTTTTGGGATTCTTGTTGTTATTATCATAAAACATGAGGTGAGCTTTTAGTGGTAGTTATGAAGAGGGCACTTTAGGCAATATGAAGATTCCCATCTTCAAACTTATCGCATGTAGCAATGGAACTATGCATTGACAAGGAAACTATTTTTTATGTGGTTGTATGTTCTTCAACTTATTTTCTCTCAAACAATAATTTGTATTATTTTTTCTTTTCAAGTTGTAGACTTTTTTGTGGTTGCCTGTTCTTCCACCAAGTGAAGGGGGGAAGTTAGAGTGACCCACTATGGGTCCCTCTCCCCTAGTTCCTGTCGATGATTAAATTTCTTGCAGCTTAATCATTTTGAGGTTCATGAAAGGCTTTCCTTTTTTTTGTTTTCGATGCTAGGTATAACAATATCCACCTTTTGGACAGATTTGCAATTTAATGCATTGAAAAAGGACGGCTAGATGCTAGCTATAAATATGAAGTGTGCTTTTTTGGAGTTCTGGATGTAGATAAATTCGTAGGATCATTTTTTTTAGTTAATGGTGTGTGCCTATATGTGTAGCACTTAGTTATTTTGTGTGTCCCTAAAGCCTGAACCATCTAGCACTTGATCTTTCCGTGTCTTAGTTTTGGGATTCTTCTTGTTATTATCATAAAACACGAGGTGAGCTTTTAGTGGTAGTTATGAAGAGGGCACTTTAGGCAATATGAAGATTCTCGTCTTCAAACTTATCGCATGTAGCAATGGAACTATGCATTGACAAGGAAATTGTTTTTAATGTGGTTGTCTATTCTTTAGCTTATTTTCTCTCAAACAATAATTTGTATTATTTTTTCTTTTCAAGTTGTAGACTTTTTTTCAACTTAGAATGGCAATGCCTGAACTTTATGCCTGCATTTGTCTTTAGGAACTCAAGAACATACACATTGCATATTCAACAGAATTTGCTACAAGCACAACAATGTCAAACAGATTAGTCAGATAAGGTTTATAGCTTGCATCTTCATATGCGCACATGTAGAAATCCAATTATCTAGCATTTTTAAGTTGGCTTGCGAAATGTTTGAAAGAAATTTTGAGTGAAGTTGGTGGTTAATGTGGATAGGTTTGCAAGCCATTTGACAAAAAGGCTTATGAACAAATCTTGGAAGAAGTTTAGAAACAAGCCCTAAAGAAAACTATCTTAGGTTAAAAAATGGAAAACAAGAATAGGTGGCTATGATAAGTAGCGACTAGCTTAGACCGTGCCATACGGAAATTTGATGGGGAAGATTTCTACCTAAAGAAGCATTAAATGAAGACATTCATTATATAACCAGAAATTTGAATGCTTTGTGTTGTCATTGGAAGCATAGAGATATGTCAGAGAGTAGCATAAAATTATTTTAGGGTACATTCCCACTAGTTTTCAAGGGTTCTAGGAGCCAATGATCCACGAACTACAAAGCTTGGCCCTAGATGCAACAACACAATACTTACTATACACCTATAAAAATATTTCTCTTTTCAGTGAGAATCACCTAGTCATCTACAATGTATTTCTCTTCCATTCTATTGTGTTCAATTCTATACTAGAAGCAAGGTTATTTAATTTGCAGCAACAAAAGTTCCCTTTGGAATCAAATATTGGCATGACCTTTTGTTCAAATTCTACTTATAACTTGTAGTACGGTTCCTTAGGAACTTTGACTTACCTACCTTTGTTTTTTCCTTTCTGAGTGACCTTCATCTCTTGACTGCTCCATTTTCATCAATGTTGAACACTAACCACTAATGATAGCTTTCCCCTTTGAAAGTGTGTTGCTTCTTTGGATCAAAAATCTATTCTTTGTGCTCACAAAGTTGTGTCTCGTGTCATTTCTTAGCATCAAAACATGATTCCCTACACTAATAGAGTTCATTTTCATATCATTCTTACAATCAACAGAGACCCATTGTTCTTCCTGTAATTCTGTAAACTTTATCATGTTCACTAAACACCCACGTAAAACACGCTTTGAATATTTTTTTTGAATTGATCCTTTGCCTATACATGTTTCCAGTTAATTTGGAGTTGGCCAATGTTCATAGCTATCTTGATATTATTTCAATGTTGTTTGGTCTGTTTATTTTCCTATCTTTTGCTCGTTGCAGATGGCACCCATACTGGTTCACCTTGGCGCTGATAAGACACCGTGCATCTATTGGCTTTTCTCATTTTTCCTTTGAACCTGGTAAGGATTTCTTATCCTGCTAAGGCAATGACCTTTCTAGCTTGAAAACAAAGAGGATTTATTTGGTTTTATTGTGTTTGCAAAGCTTTATGTGCTCGTACATTTAACATTTTCTAGTTTTCCATCTGCTTGTCTTTTGAAGCTTTGGTTTTCAAAAGGGTTTCGGGTTTTCACATGGGTTTTTGGTTGTTTAATGTTGTGTTGCTTGTGGCTTCGCTCGGTTATCCTTCGACCTTGGTAAGGATATCTTATCCTACTAAGGAAGCAAGGGAAACCTTGCAGTCTTTTAACTCAGTCTTTTAACCTTTCTCATCGATTCCTTCCTTTTTCCATTATAGATTAGTGTTGGAAACCATTCCCCTGCTATCTTAATCGTGTCTTCAAAGCTTGAAAACCCTCGCTAAACCATTAAAACCAGCTAACCCTGGCCCTTGATACTGATATTTGGAATTTTACGTTTAATCCTCTTCAATAAAATAAATTGGCCTACTTTTTATTTGTATCATGTAATTTTACTAATAAGTTGGTAGTACTTTGTTTCCATGCATTTGTCCGAACTATAAAATTATCAAATAAAAAAATTATAGATTTTAATATATAAAATTAAGGACTTTTTAATTAAGAATAAAGAGGGTTTTGAAAGCTCAACCTAGGAAATATATATCAATGATGCCTAAAAGACAATGAATGAATACACAACAACATGGAATAATCAGCTTAAGAGCTGAAAATACATAGCAACCCATGCACCAACTCCTAAAAGGACAAGAAGAAACCTAAGAACAATTGACTCAAGGTGGAAGCCAAATAACTCTGAAAGCTCTGAGATATACCATTGGAGCAACATTATCCAAATAGAACTCCCAAATATGAGAGTTGGGCCTAACTCATGAAAATCCACAAGGTCACTAATAAGGCTCACATCTTTCCTCTTGTCCCTTTTAGATAGGTAACACTAAATCTAGTCCCTATTTATATGAATATGATCTCCACTAGCTATCTCAGAGTCTCGCTCAATAGTGCCTTGGGGTGCAAGGATGCCAACTGGAGAAGGGACACTCGCACCAATTTCCATCACTGGCCCTGCTTCAAACTAAATATGACTAGGCATCCTAAGATCTTTTTTCTTCCAAAGTATAAACCTTACCCCTTTTGGATTCCCCCTTTTGCACTCAAATTTGAGCACTCCTCTGAGGAGTGCTCATGCCTTTTCCATTAGGCCCATTCAGGCTGTAAAAAATTCATAACTTGACAAATAATAATAAGTTCTTTATGTGAAGATTTATTCTTGCATTTCATTAATATATCAAACTATAATATTTATATTTCAGAACTGTTTGAAACTAGATATGTAACAGCATTAACAAAACAATATTTTAGAAGATCCCTTTTTAAGCATCTCCATTTCTTTTTACCTAGGACTTACCCTAGCCTCTTTCAAATTCTTTTGTGTTACTGCATTCATATCAAAGCAGGAAGACGTTTGAACCCCATACATCATCCTTTGTTAATCAACTTGAAGATTTTTATTTTGTCTTTACTTTAAAACATTATGAAAAGTTCTTATGCTTAAGTTTGTTTTAACTTACCATACACTCCAAAACAGCCCTTAGATTTTTCATTTGCAAGAGTGACAATCTAACAGCAGAAACTAACACCATTGACACTAGGACAAATAGTCTCTTCTCAAAACCATGAAGATGAGAACAGTTCCACCAACACTATTACAGAAATTCTCTTCTTAACACTATGAAGATGTGAAAAGGTCTAAATTCTTAGTGATTTTATCAATAATTTTGGCACACAAAGTATAACTTCTGAGTTCCAACTTGTTCTACAAATTATAAAATAGAGTATTTGCAAGACTGATAACAAAACAAGTAAAATTTTGTTAAAACACATAGTTGGTACATCATTTGTTTTCAAAGAATTTAAACCACATTTTTGTTTACAAATGAAAGAAGAGATCATTTGATAGTAGGATTTATAGATGACATTGCAGATTTCTAGGAAGATAGTAGTAGGTATAGATTGGATTATAGATTGCCATAAAGTTTATGAATGCAAACAAATCCAAAGCAAATGTAGTAGATTGGACAATATAATAATAGGACTTTTAATCGCACACTTCCGCATTAAAGAGAAGTCCAGTCGCATTTAAGATGAAGTTCAGACTCATTAACTCCTACTCCTTCCTTGTTTTCTTGGTTATCGTGCCTTGGCTTTTTGCAGCTATGGAGAGTTCAATGCTCTCCTCCTTCACACTCAACAAACCCTTTGACACCATTAAGAGGTTTTAAAGAAGGCTTAGCTTCAATAACTATCGTGTGGCATCTGAGAAACTCGCCACCTTTTAATCGCATGCTTCCACATTAAAGAGAAGTCCAGTCATATTTAAGATGAAGTTCAGACTCATTAACTCCTACTCCTTCCTTGTTTTGCTAGTTTTCGTGCCTTGGCTTTTTGCAACTATGGAGCGTTCAATTCTCTCCTCCTTCACACTCAACAAACCCTTTGACACCATTAAGAGGTTTTAAAGAAGGCTTATAAACATCTAAACATCTCATGTCACCAATGCCTCCTACACAAATTGAAAAACATGGACTTTGAAACATTCAATACAGAAGCAATACTACAAAACTCATATGTAGTTGTAGGATTTGGTAGTGGCAGAGACAATTCCTAAATAGTGTCAAAATATTTATACCATATTTTCTTTGTACTAAGGCATCATTCAGTAGTCATTGTCCACAAACATGATGACCCACTTAGATATCTTCACTGGAGCCATAAGTCATTGTCCACAAAAGTGGAATTGTGAGGCTACTTTTTACTTAAAAACACTAGTTTTAACACTGAAAATGTGCATGGAGAGCCTTTAGTCACATTTCACAACTATTGATCTTCATTCCTGAACCAACAATATAAAATACGTTTAAAGATAGTAAAATATGTCATACCTCAACTAAATCCCAATCTATCTTGAGATTAAGGGCTCTATCTTAAACATTTTATTGATATTCATTGATTTCATTTTATAAAACATAATACATATTTTTAAAATAAATAAGTCACACAATTTGACATATTCTTACATATCTAGATCGTCACTTTAAACTTCCTCTTTTTAGATACTAAAATGTCCCTACATTGAAGAAAAAATAAGCTTCACAAAATCTCTACTGTCTCTGTGATGGGAAAAACTCAACTCAAATCTATCCTCTTAAAAGCACAGGCTATCTCTTCCTGCCTTTACATCCAAGTAGCCTCATACTTTTTCCAACACTAATCTATAATGGAAAAAAGGAAGGAATTGATGAGAAAGGTACCCATATTGGCTTCCCAAAACTAAAATAAGAAAGAGCAAGCCAAGAGTGCAAGCATTGCAGTAATAAACCTGAGTTGTATAGTGGCAGGCAGCTTGAGTTAAAAGACTGCGAGGTTTCCCTTGCTTCAAAGACATCAACTGGAAAACAAGGAGTGTCGCCTCATGTCTATTGATTGTTATTTTTGGTTTTCAATGGTTTTCTTCCATCTTTTGTTGTTTGTGGTCATTAATGGAAGGTTGTTTTGTTTCTTTGTGGTGGAATGTCTAGTTCAGTGCTTAAGCTCTTTGTTTCTTTAACTTTGTACTGCAGAGATTCAAAAGATTCCAAATGGAAAAACTGGTGTTCAATGGTGTTTGTTGTAACACTTTTTCTACTTTATGAGTAGTGTTTATCAACACAGCTTATTGGCCATTTTCTGTGTTTTCTAACATATTTTTCTTTTGGAAATTGCAAAATCCTGTTTGAGCATAACTGTGACTCTTTAATTTAAGTTACAAATTTAAGTTTACAGTTTCTAATTGTAGAAAATGGAATGACCAATGTTTTAATGTGCTACAAATTATTTTTGCAAGTGCATTTTAAGTTTATAATTGATATCATATTGAATACCTTTTAAAGCATGTTTACTTGAGCCCTCCAACTGGTGCACCACATTATCCGAAATAAATAAAATTTTCATCTGCTTCTTGGGGTTATTGTTTATCCATGGGTATTCAATTATTCTATATTCGATGATGTGGACACCCTAAATATTTTGTTATGTTGTATACACAGACAACCATATATGTATGTATGTATGTATGTATGTATGTATGTATATATATACACACATATATATATATACATACATATACATATGCATATACATACATACATACATATATATATATATACATATACATATATGTGTATGTATATGTATATGTATATGTATATGTATATATATACATATGTATGTATATGTATATGTATGCATATGTATGTATATGTATATGTATGCATATGTATATGTATGTGTGTGTGTAAACACATGAAACCAAAAGATCATTGCCTAAGCAGGATAGGATATCCTTACCAGGGTCGAAGGATAAACGAGCGTAGCCATTGTAAACAATAAACATATAACAATAACCCCATTTCAATACCGAAGCCACATGATTACAACCAGACAAAAAATGAAAATAACCTTCCATTTATGAGCATATTAAACTCTCTGCATATGCATATGCATATGTATGTTAATACATCTGCATATGTATGTATATATATATGTATATGTATATGGATATGCATATGCATATGTATGTTAATACATCTACATATGTATGGATATATGCATATGCATATGCATGTTTATATATGCATGTGTATGTATGTTTATGTATGCATGTGAATATATGTACATGTATGTTTATATCTGCATATGCATATGTATGTTTATATCTGCATATGCATATGTATGTTTATATATGCATGTGTATGTATGTTTATATATGCATATCTCCATTATGGGTGCGATCTGCACCTACCAAACCCAAAGAGCAGATTGGTAATGGTGTCAAAGGGTTTGTTGAGTGTGAAGGAGGAGAGCATTGAACACTCCATAGCTACAAAAAGCCAGGGCATGGTAACCAATAAAACAAGGAAGGAGTAGGAGTTAATGAGTCTGAACTTCATCTTAAATGCGACAGGACTTCTCTTTAATGCGGGAGTGTGTGATTAAAAGGTGGCGAGTTGCTTAGATGCCACATGGCATCATGAGCACAACTCACGATGCCATTTCCCGCCACTGATGTATGGTGTGTCTGGTCTTCGGTCGGTAGTAAAAAATGGCCAAAAATTTGACCCCGCTAAAGAAATGTGTAGTCCACATGGAAAATCAATCTCCAGCGTGTTCAAACAAAATATTTAAGTTATCCACCTCATTGCGCGCATGTTTGAGTATAAATGCATATGACTGAAATGAAGACATGATATCTATAACAGTGAAGAATGTGAAGCCCATGTTGACCTTGACAGTTAGGTTGCACCACATTAATCAAAGATATAATAAAAATACATGGACAACTAATTTAGAATTTCCATAAACAAGGAATGAGCCAACTAGAGACCTGCATTTAATTTCACATATTCCACATAACATTGAATTTTTTCATCACCTATAAGGAAGTTGCAATTATTTCCTACAAAACCATGATGTATTAAACTTTCTATGTGTATAAACCATGTTAGTTGCAATTATGTTTTGCAAATCCTTGTAAATCATTTTTGTATGCCCCCTAATACAAAATGAAAAAAAATGCCTCCCTGGCTATAATTTGAAACTTGTTTGTGTAGAATGATTGGTTGCTACCAATCTCATTCAAACCATACTAGAAAACTTATTGGATTTGAAGTGGCAGAGGTTGTTGTTGCTTGGCTACTTGACAACTTACTCCCAATCGTGTTCTCTTCCCTTGTTGGTGGACTTAGAGTGTTGTTCAAATGGGATGGCCTTAGGCCTATATTTTGTGTACTGCTCATAATGGATGGGGTTACACTTGGAAATTGAGTACTGGTCACAACTGTATGATAGTTAGGGATGTGAATGTTGACCATCTCCCTAAACAAGGCATGATTTTTGGGAAAAGGGTTTAAGGGGTTGATTAAATTCCTTTGTATCTGTAGATGCAACCTTTCCATTTCAAGTGGTTCTTCCTTTTTATCCTGCTCCTTTTGAATCCTATTTTGCTCCCTTTTGAGCTCTTTTTCCTTTTTTTGTTGTTCCTTTGCTTGTGTGCAATCTCTCTATCTAGTTTGGCTTGATCCTTCCGCTCCTTTGCAACAACACGTGTTGCCTTTCTTTCCTAAATCTACTCCCTCTTTCACAATTTTAACTCCTGAATTTCCTTCTTCCTTTGCTCTTGTTCCATTAACAAGTTCATGTATTTTCTGTTGTTAATAATTGGGACTGTCGGCTCAACCAAATTCCTCTATCCTCTGTTATCCCAGGTTTTTCCTTCACAATGTGAACTGGCAGTTTGAGAAATTTGTTGATACGTGAATCTACTTGGGAAACCAAGGATTGGTTGGAATCTCCATGAATGTTGTGTTCAACCTTGGTATCCTGACTCAAATCTGCAATATCTTGGGTATCACCTTCTCCACACTCAGCATAGTAATGTACCATTTCATCCACATTCAACGTGGGTGGTGGAGAGGGGAAAGAGAATGTGCTGCCTTCTTCCTGTGGATGCAAGTCATATCCTAAATTCATGGCTCCCTCCACCAACCATGATGGTTGGCTTGGGGGAGAGGGAAGGCTAAGTCCATCCATGTTAGTCTCTTGTTGACTTTTAGCCATGTCATCAACTAGTTGACCCCCCATTGTAGGTTCACCTGAATCATGTAAAGTTGTTTCCTCTCCCACTATTTTTACTGTTGTAGGATTTAAATCAGCATTGGAAAGCCTTGACAACAATGTGTTGGCAACTTCCACATCTGACACTTTGACCCTGGAAAGACTAAGGATGTTCTGCACTGCAGAAGCATCATCATGCACGCTGAACTGAAAGTTTCGCTAGGGTGCATGTCCTCCATTAGAGCATCTAGATTGAGGGGCCATATACCTATCCTTTTAAAACTAGCAGTGATGTTTGAAACTTTCAGTGATTTCTGAAAAGACTTGCTGCCCAATTCTAGTAATTCCGCTCTTTTTATTTCTATGTTAGGATATCTGGCCAGCCACGCTGCTCTTTCTGATTTGAAATATGACTTGAATGTTGAAAAAACACTGACATCCAATGGCTGAAATTTTGTGATGTGTGTGATTGTAGTGTGAGGAAATCGATCCCCAAAGACCTGGCTTATTGGATGGTTGTCATGGCTATGTGACTACCATGGCCATCAAATATGAGCAAGTGCCTATTTGTCGATGATACTCCACCCAAAACTGATTGTGCAAAATGATACAACCAATTCATAAACAACTCTTTCATCATCCAAGCGTGGGATGGGTAGCCATGCATGCACTTGGTTCACAGCCAACAATGTAGTTTTTTAGTTGCTTTTTACCTTTGAAAAGATAGAAGCCTGGTATGCTCTATCTGCAACATTAACACAACATAAAATTGTTATCCATTCCCTCCTCTTTGGAATAATGTATGAGACACTTCTGCTGCCTCTTTTGGCCAAAAATCACATGGTTCCATTTCTCCCAACCTAAATTTTGGTTTCGTCACAATTCCAAATTTTATGTGGTCTGTATGGGTTGGATTGATATGCTTTGGACAATGTGTCATAGAATACGACAACTACAGGAGGCCTAAGGTTTAGAGCTTTGTCTCTATCCAGTCCTTACTCTATCCTCAATGTCAATTCAGGATGACGCCTTTTAAACTCACTCCACCAGGACTTCCCAGGCAGTCCATCCTTAAAAGGGTTTGGTCATGTTTGGCATATTTGCATGACTTCTGCTTTGAGATTAATAATCTCCAGCCCATGGCCCACTGTTGCCATTTCTTTACAACAATCTACAATCAAACCCTCTTTAGCTGCTATCAATACTATGGGAGGACCTTTTTTTGATGATGTTGTTAAACTGCCTAACCAGTTGATGAGTGTTGTCGTAGGGATTCCCCACTTTTTGGATGCACTCCTTGTCGACATTCCATTATCCTTCACATCTTTCAATGTTGAATCCATATCTTCTTTCGTCCACTCCCGTTGAACTAAAACTTTCTTGCTTCTAGTAGTTGCATTTACTTGAATAACTGGCATAGTTGGTTGAGGAATGCTCTCATTAGCAACTTGACTGTCTTCATCCAATGGGAAATGAACTCTTTTTTCTAGAGGCATGGTTGTCTTTAGTCTCTTGCTACCATGGTGGGTCCGCATTTGAGCTTTGTTTTTATCTGCACATGTCAACAAACACCTTTGGACATCAGTTTTGTAATTTGGAATCTTTTGAATCTCTTCAGTACAAAGTTAAAGAAACAAAGAGCCTAAAGCATTGAACTGGACATCCCACTTGCATGTGTTGATTAGTAGAGAGGCCTACAGGGTGGTGTAGCCTAACTATCAAGAACTACTTGGGCTTGTACGTGACGGGTAGAACAAATATGAATACTTGGGCATGCATGCAATGAGATTGACAGTTTAAAATTTGTAAAGCAAGATAAAAACACAGACCAACAATCAACTATACTAATATTAATCACAAGCATTACAACATGTGGCATTCCAATTTCTTCATCTTTGTAATTGCAGTTTGTAATTTGAATTTGTAAGTTCAGTTGGCGAGTTCACAGTGATGCTCTGAACAGAAGATGTGTGATGTTATATGTTTGTTTTGATTGTTTCACATCATAATTTATGATGTTCTATGTTTGATTTGATGTCAGTATGAGTTTAGTATGCAACCAATGAATAATGTTACCTAGAATCAAGAGAACAAAAATAATAATATTGGATTGTTTCTATATATGTTTACCGATTATTAAATAGAAAAATAAAGCATATATTAAATGGAAAATTAGGGGCCCACTTTCCAAAATAATAATTTATCATATACTTAAGCAAGAATAATCATCAAAATTGGCGGGATCTCCACCAAGTTCTTATTTTAGTTCAAATCCAGAACTTTGAATTAGTCAACCCAGTACAGATTCAACCTTGCCTGTATAGAAGGAAACTGAAAAAAGAGATAACATAGTTAGAAATTTGAAGACTTTTATGCTGATGATGATTGCTTAGCTTAGGCATTATGGTAGTTTTTATTTTGTAAACTTTTAAACTACAAGAGTTGTACCACTTCCAAGACATTGTAATCAAAATTAGAAACATAATTTATAATCAATGAAAAGTTTTCTACTTGAAATGCTTTCATGTTAATATCTTCTTTCATATCATTTGATTTCTAATTCTTCGTGAAGATGTGAATTTTCATATGTATTTTTTATTTCATTAATTTCTGAATTTTTTTCATATCATTTGAGCATATTGTGTAAGATCTGCATATAAAGGGCAGGTGAATACTAAGGTACAATCTTGCTTTAATTTAGGCACAACTTTGATACTTATAAGCAACTTCAAACCAAAATTTAAAAACCACGTAGTTGGAGGATACAGAGCCAAATTTACTACAAGAATAGTCACCGACTCACCCCCAATTCAGTGTTCATGCTGAGAAAAGGGAAAATATTTTGTCAAGCTAAAATTTAAAAGCAATCATCAACTTTTGTTAATTCTTATGTGCAAACGGGGTATACTATTATGGAGAAAGAATACTACTTATGTTGTTTCTTCAAAAAAATGTGTAGAAGATATTAGGCTTTTTTGAACAGTAGTAATTCAACAATCAACTGGCCAATGAAAATCCTACCATAGATACATGAATTATTCAATGGATGCTAAAGATGCTTTGATACTTTTTTCCGCTTTGCTTCTACCTTCACAACAAGCTGGAAAGTATAGTCTAAGGATGCATTGAGGATGCTTTGCAAATATATCACTTCCTTAACATTCAACTGTGACATTTCCACGTTTTCATAAAATAATATTGACCAAATGGCTCTAAATGTAAGAATAACTCTAAATTCGACAATATTTAAAAATAATCATGACTAGAAATAGAAATCAGTGCTATCAAATAAACTTTTTTAAATTTCACTGTGAAATTATGAACTGAACAATATTTAAGTATAATTATGAGTACAAATAGAAATAAATTCCTTCCAATAAACTGGAATTTTCTTATCTTTCTCTAAAATATTTAATGAATAAAAAAACTAAATGATTTTCAAGAATAACTCTGAATTGATCAATATTTAAGAAGCACTGTCAAATAAACTTCAAATAAACTTCCTTAAAGCTCAAACGGTGAAATTTCCATGTCCGCGTAGAAAATACTTGACGAGATGAGTGGTGGAGGTTTTGTGGAATTGTTTACTATAAATCTAATGTCAAATGGTATAGGAAACACTGGCAGAGAAAATCTACGTGCCTTAATGGAGAGTTGATTGATTTTAGTTTAAGCTGTTTGTGCTAGATTTTAATAAATTGTAAATTGTTGTCCTCTTGTTTTGACAGCTAGTTTGGTGAGCCTTACACGGTTATCTGTGACTTTTGTGCAGGTATTAAGGAAAAGGGACTAGTAGATGGGCATTTATCACAGTTTTGAGTGCACTTGGGCACTATTAATTTTTATTATATGCACTTTTTTTGGAAGAATCTATATGTTGGATGGGATATGTTGTAATGAAAAAATATTTAAAACTGTTTATTATAATTCAACTTGGAACTTAAATTAGGTTGATGGTTGGATGTTTACTTATTAATGTAAATGCTTTAATGTGACATTTTGGGTTCTGTTGCATCCACTTGTGTACAAGTTTAAAATAATCTAAGTTGTATTTGTGTTTTAAAATCCTTGTTAATCATTTGTGTATGCAACCTAATATTAATAAAAAAATAAGAAAAAGTAAACAAATCTGATGGGAACATTGATTGGTCCACATATGTCCTATTTTTAGAAGAAAAATAAATATTTAAAATATCTCTTGTTAAAAAGTAATGGTTCTAGTTTGGTCAACTCCTATACCCAGTATAGGAGCCCGACCCACTATGGGTCCCTCTCCCCTAACCTATCTTGTTAATTCCCCAACTATTTCAAGTTAATTGCTATTACCTATCCAAATCTAAGTATATAAGAATCAAAATCTAGATTATGTTTTACCATCCTTTAAGGTTTTGAATTAACCAAAGCACGCTAGTAAATTAATTTGGAATCCTCCCATTCATGTACATATTCAACATTTAAAATACCAATAAAAAATTCTAAAATGAGTGGTTTGTATAATTTTTTAATTATATTTACTAAATTGTAGTCTAGTGATTAATCATGTCATGGTCATGTATGTCTATGTATTGGTTTCTTAGGGATAGGTTTGATCATTTTTTAATTTGTCATGTATGAATGGGGACTATTTATGTTTTACCCAACACCATGTGTATGACCTTTTTTTAAATTTGGGAAGGTAGAAAACTTCTATCACTTTCATGTTAGGTCAAGCCCATTAATTTGAAACTACAATCAACTTGTCATATTCAGCTATAAACTACAAAGAGATCAATCATGAATGATAATAAAATATATTATAATTGATTGAATAGAATTTAGTCAAAATTATAGACCTCAATCACTTGAAAACAAATCTACTAGATTAAAATTTAATAAATATTGTAGTAAGAGAAAATAAATATAATTAAACTATTTATAAATACATATTAAATATTTAGAATAAATATAAAAATAATGATCAACCAATATAGTAACCTTTCTTTTTATCTCTTTGCTTGAATATAAAATTTCATGGATCAAGATTTTAATGTTGACATATATGATTTTAGTTCATGTCTTGCAATGTTTTCCTTGAAATGTTCAATGAGAACAAAGTAGCTCACAATCTCTAAGAATGGCTTGTTCAATTCAAGCATTTATATTATAGTTGGTGAAGATAATTTCCTTTGTTCTATAACTTTTACATTATACTAAATTTATTTTCCAACTATTTAGATGGTTGAGTTTAAATAATGTGATAAAATAGTTCTAAATTTTCTTACATCATTTATTTCTTTTCTATCAAATATATTGTTAGCTTACATTATGTGTTGTTCTTAGAGATTAATATATGTTGTAGATTATATTATTTTAAGGTGTGATTATTTTATCTTTGAATGATACAACGTGACGTATAAATAATCAAACATCAGTCATTAAAAAGATAATGAAAGCCAACAAACATTGTACTGACAACTCTAAGGAAAGAGCATGCTAATATATTTATTTCCTATACTAGAAACAAATTTGCAAGATACAAAAAGGATATAAGATTTATAAAAAAATATAAAATTAATGGAAAATATTATGATTTAACATGGAAGGAGAAAGTTATAAGTTTCAAAGTAGGAAATTTACAATTTTCCAAGATTCTAATGAAATTATAATTTTGAGTAATCATCCAATGGAATAGTTTTTGATTAGGAAAACAAGTTTTGAAGGGGTCTTGAAACCCTTTACAAAAGGAGCAGGCTGCTATTAAATATAAGCATTGAAACAAAGCAACCCCAATGCAAAACACCAACCATCAGAAGAACCAACAACAAACAGTCAACAAACAAGAGGCCAAAAATGCAAACAAAAAAAAAGATACAATAATTACTACAAATTCTTTAGGATTCTTACTGCCTCCACATCACTGGCAATAGCTTTGTCATGCATCTTGACCACATTGTTAAGCTCTTTGATTGAGACCATTCCACCTTTCTTCATTTTACTCCTGGTCCAAATGTAAGCACCATCCTCCTTACCTATCTTAGCTTTTCCCAATAAGGTCATGTCCTCCAAATCATGCATCTCCTTCCCTTTGAGTAACAACTTACCAGTCCACTTTCTGGCTTTTTCATTTAGCATTGTTAATCCCTCTGTACTGTTCTAGAATGGCACATGGCTCACACTAACCAAGGTGGATATGTCTTCATAAATATTCTTGAAAATTGTTCAAGAGCTACCATCCTAGACTCATGATCTTCTTTTAAATTTTTAGCATATGTCATAATTCTATTAAGGATACCATTCATAAATTTGACCTTTTTAATGACCAACATTTCAAATTGTTACTATAAGTGAGAGATATATTAAACTAGGCCAGATAATCAATCTTTATATTAAGCTGCTTAACTTCATTCAAAATCCACTTAAGAAGCAAGAAAATGTTACCCATCACCTCTCTCACAAGGCAAACAACATCATTACCATCCATCATTTGAAGATCTTTAGAAATAGTTTGAAACTTACCAACCGGGGTGTCCACCTTCTCTTTACCTATATCCATAGACTTGACTTCCAGATCAATTACCTTATTAGGGACCCCAATATCTCTATTTCCTTTCCTCTTCACCAAATCCTCAAAAATGTGCTCCAAGCCTCCCAACGACTCCTCCACCTCACCAACCTTTTCCTTCCCTTTACCCAAAGCAGGGGCACCTTTTTACAATAATTCTTCCCTACCTTCCTCATTTCTCTCTCCCCTAATATGATTCTTCTTTTCACACTAGATGGAGGATGAGACTCTGCCTTTCTCACATTCCCTTTTTTCTTCTTCTTAGAACCTTTACCTTCCCCTTCCAACTCCAAATCTGTATAAGAGCTTGCAAACCATGAAGGGGATTCCTCTTTCCTAGTCCTTTTCCTGGAGGAGTTTGTAAAATCATCCTCCTAGGTAAGTCCTCAAAGGAGTCAGACCCAACATCCTTCTCTTCATCACCCTTTGAATCATCACCTGTGTCAAAATCAAAGTGGGTTTCCTTGACCTTGTGCCCTTTATGCAAATTGGGTGTCTCAATAACATAATTAGCCTTAATATGCTTAGTTATCAGGAGCATTAAAACCTCATGCAAATAGGGGTTACTCAAATTCTCATGATGCTCTAGAATACCATTTTCTAAAGATAAATGAAAATAACAGGGAAATGAAACTACCCTATTATGTTTAAAATGATTTAGAAGCATAAAATGGTATACATAAACCACAAAAAAGCTACCATCCAGAGTAAAGTACCTCATCACTGCCATTTCCACCACCCTCCAAATAGGCTTCAATGATAACCTGTCATATCTCTCTGACCCCAACTTCTTAAGCTTCATCTTCTTGATGCATTTAAAGAAGTTTACTACAATAGATTTAGTGGTTGCCCTTTCACTATAGAACTTTTTACCTTTTTTGGAAAGACTAGACACCTCCACAATCAAATCCTCTGTAATTTTAACTTCCACTCCAAAGATTCTCAAAATCCTATTGTGCTAGCCATTCACAAAATCCTGTGACACTTGGGAGTCAAAACCATGGAGTTTCATCATGTAAGGCATTACGTCTCCCCTTTCAAGGATCTTCTAAACTAAGCTGCTTTCCTTTGTATCCTCACAGGTCATAGGCTTAGTTCTACATCTATCACCCCCATGCTTAATTTCCCATACGAAGCTAGAGCTAACTCCATAGAAAGGAAATCATTTAGATTAAAATGGATGTTGTAGAGCATAAGAATAAACAAAACACCCATAAAGCGTGTCACCCTAACAACCTCAATACTGGTCGACATCATAGTTGCAAGTCTCTAGTGATTTCCCAAATATCTCCCATTGAAACCAAGGTGATACAACAATACATATGTCTTTTAAAAATAAATATGCAATTATTTCTAGGAACCCCTCCAACCATCACTTGAAACATGTGATCTTTGTTCATCATTTGCAGTAGTTTGAATTTCAATGGGTAAGACATTGTTAGAGTCCCAATGCCTAGGAGCAACCACTCCCATACTAGCAAGGAAATCAACTAAATTATTAGCCTCTCTAAAGACATGGAAAGATAGACATATTTGAAGGTGTTTAAGATATCTATGGATTCCTCACTTATATGCTCAATTGTCCAAGAGGGAGGGATAACTTTCCTCAAACAATTAATCACATTCAAGGAGTCCCCCTCCAACTAAATTTTTCTGATCCCCTTCTCTTGAGCTAATTTCAAGCCATGGTAGGCAGTTAAAGCTTCTGCATAGTGGTTTTTCTGAGTTCCCAAAGAGAGTGCTATAACAGAAACAAGCCAACCATTTGAATCACGTAACACTCCCCCACAACCAACAGGTCCTGGATTACCTTTAGTAGCACTGTCAAAATTTACCTTATGCCAGTATTGAGATAGAGCTTTCCACCTCACACCCTCTCTTGATGATTTAACCTTCTTCAAAGGTTTGAAAATATCAACACTAAAATTTCACTGATCAACCACAAAAATGATCATAATCCGAAACATTCACTTTTGGGGTATAGTGCTTGGACATAATCATTTAAAAAATAAAGTTTTCCTTAATGGATGCACAAATATTAAAGGCCAATCTCAATGGAGGAATAGATGTATCTCAGAATTTTTTGTTATTCCTTTCCCTCCATAAACCCCATGGCACATGGGGAACAATAAGAGACCAAATCACAACCAATGAGGGGTTAGATATGGGGGGGGCATTGAAACCATAGGTCAGCCAAAGAACTAGGAAAAACCCAATCAAAATTCCAAAAGTGCAACACATGAGCCCAAACATCCAAAGCAAAACTACACCCAACAATTATGTGATAGGAATCCTTTGATACTTCCTCACACAAGTAACATCTCATACTAGAAGACACAATGGATCTAGCTTTGACCATAACATTTCATAGAGCAGACCCTGTGGGGGGAGAATCCTTCCACAAAAAGATCTCTAAATTTGTCAATGCCACGAAAATATTTGTTCACTAAAATCGTTGCCCACTCCTTACCTCCAAGAAGAAGGTTCCAAACTTACTTTCCCAAGAGGGCTGAATTAAATTCTTTAATTCTTTTCAACCCCAAACCATCTTTTGTTTTAGATCTGCAGACTTCCTCCTAGGAGAGAAGATGCATTCTTCATCTATCTTCCACTCCAGACCATAAAAACCACTTCCGGATACTCTCAATCTTCTCCCAGAACTTCCTAGGATTCTGAAAAAGAATCATAGAATACACTAGAAGATTCTGCAAAGTAGATTTAATCAGCTAAATCTTGCCAGCCTAACTAAGCAACGCTCCTTTCCAACGTACAAGTTTGGAATTAAATTTTTCAAACATACCACTCCAAAAATAATTAGGAACTACATTAGTACAAAGAGGAGACCCAAATAAGTAGAAGGAAAAACCTCAATCTAACATTACAAAATACAAGCAATTCTTTGTTTCCTTCTTTTTAGAGTATTCAAAAAGAAGATAGTGCTCTTAGGAAGGCTAATCCTCTGCCCTGTTGCCAACTCATATTTCTACAGAAGTAACTTAATAGATTTAGCTTTAGAAATAGAAGCTTCTCCAAGGATCATGGTATCATCCAAAAATTTTTAGTGAGAGAAAGTTTGGGAAGAAGAGGAAGGCCTTAAACCCTTAAGATGCCCATCAATAATAGCCTTATGAATAAACCTTCCAAGAGATTCCACCATAATTATAAAAAATAAGGGAGAGATGAGATCATGCCACTTTAGGCCTCTCAAACTATTAAAAAAGGGGGAAGGAGAGCCATTAATGAGCACCAAAAAGGAAGGAGTGGAGAAAAACTACTCCACAATCTGCACAAATCTCTCTTTAAAGAAACCAAAGGCTCTCAAAATCTTGATAAAAAATTTCCAATTAACTCGATCATACACCTTCTCAAGATCCAATTTTAAAAGAAGACCAACCTTCTTATTGAATAAAAAGGATTGAATATTTTCATGGAACAAAATGATAGAATCAAGGATTTTCCTTCCAAGAACAAACCCATTTTGTTGAGAAGAAATAATCAAGGGTTGAACCTTCTGAAGTATCAAAGCCAACACCTTTGAGAATATTTTGTAGATTTAGTTACAAAGAATAATTGGGCGGAAATCATTGAAGGAAAAAGTTGTCCACTTTTTAGGAATCAAAACTAAAAAAGTGGAGTTTAATTCTTTTAGTAGATTCCTACTACCAAATAACTCCTTGGTTTCCTCCATGACATCTCTAGAAGCAATATCTGAAAAAATTTGGAAGAAGAACATAGGGAAACCATCTAGCCCAGGGGCCTTGTTCCATTCAAAAGAGAAAACTTCATTTTTAATCTCTGCATCCAAAGGAATGCAATACAACATTTTATTTAGGTTTTTAGAGATAATCTTAGGGATAACTTCCAACATAGGCTCTTGAAAAACATGATCTAATTTAATATTATCAAATAAGAGCTTTGAGAAGAACGAGGCGGTAGCTTTCCTAATCTCTTCCTCCTTATCTAGCTATTGACCATTATGAAAGATCTGATTGATCCAAACAAAACCCCTATGTTTCAAAGTACAGAGAAAAAAATCTAGTGTTCTTGTCACCACTCCTTAACCAAATAGCCCTCGATCTTTGCTTCCAAAAATCTTCCTCCCACACAATAATATTATGCAATTTGGAGAGGAGAGAACTCTTCTCAAGTGCAATAGTTGGATCATAGCCCAAAATTTGAATTGATTGCTACAGGTGATCAAGTTTCTCCTTAAGCACTACCTTTTCATGAAAAATCTATCCAAAGGAAGACCTATTCCACCATTTGACATTATTCTTCATAGAAGCTAGTTTTTTGGCAACTCTATACATCATAGTACCATCCACATCAATATTCCACCAAGAGGAAATTCTATCTTTGATCTCTGGGTGGTTTACCCACATCTTCTCAAATCTAAAAGGAAAGGATTTCCACCTCCCAAATAGTTCCACTAACAAAGAAATCAGAAAGTGATTAGATCCAAGCCGAGTAAGAGAAAAAATAGAACAAGAGTAGGAAAGGAGCCACTTCAGGTAAATGAGAACTTGATCTAACTTAACTTGGATAAGGGCATCACCAATTCTCCTATTGGACTAAGTATAAGACACACCACAAAGATCAATATCAATCAAAGCATTATCATTAATAAAGCTCATGAGATCAAACCTACTGCCAACAACAACTTGGGAACCCTCTTTCTTTCTTTTTTTCATTAACTGGGGTGTTAAAATCTCCCATAACCAACCATCTGGCTTCTCGAAAATGCAATTTGAAACCATTCAAACTTTCCCAAATTCTCTTTTATTAGGAGCATAAATGTTGGAAAGAATCCAAGAAAAGTTATCCCAATCATTTTGAAAAATATGTAGCTATAAGGTTAAATTCCCCAAACACAACAACACCTTTCACCATATTCAGATTCCAAAAAGTAGCAACACCCCCAAATGCACTATCAGAATCAAAGTCGTGAAAACCATAATATATAACATAGTTTTTAAATTTACACACCTTATCAAAGCCCATTTTGGTTTCTTGAATAATGAAAATATCCAAGCAACGATATCTCACAAAATTGGCAAGGAGATCTTGCTTATGAGGGTTGTTCAACCCTCTTATGTTCCAAGATAAAATCTTCATGAGGATTTCTGAGGTGTGATTTTCAAGCGTGTCTCGAAAAAAGTCTTATGTAACCCTTCTGCGATATCAAGCTTGCTTTCTTTTTCCCTATTTTTCTACAATGTAGGCCTATCTCTACCCCTAGGTTCTAACCCATAGTCCAACCTTTGGTGATTTCTCATGGAAACACCAGAAGGAGAAATAGGCTTTCTCCTATTTCTTGATTTAGCTGAGGTAAAATGAGGCTCCCCAGCCTCACCTAAATCAGATTGAGAGGTATTGTTATCAACACTAGTAACAGAAGAGGTGAGCACTTTCTCCATGGGAGAAAGGGAAGAGACAACAACATTATCCTACAAAGACCCTGTGATAGAAGAGGTGAGCACTTTCTCCATGGGAGGAAGGGAGGAGATAGTGGTATCCTCCAAACTTTTCTGAAATAACACCTCAACCTCAATTTTTCCACCATAGTTGGGGACAACATTACAAGAAGGATCCATGGTAAGATCTTCAACCTTATCCTGACACCCATTCTAATTGTCAGAGACAACCACTTCATCATTATGCTCTTCAAGAACATCCACGTTACCAATAACCTGCATGTTCTCCTTTTATAGGACAAGGTTCAAATTTTCCATAGGAACCACCACAAATTCTACCGGTTTCTCAATCAACACACTCACCACCAAAGCTACAATATTAGCCACTTGAGACCCATAATTCATAGCCATTGAAATTCTCTCCTTTTCCTTCCACTCCTTGTGAGGAGGTGGGGGAGAATTAAGAGGGAGCTTGGGAGGCTTCAACGAACATTTCTTAGTCCAATGCACCACTTTCTTACAATGAAAAACAAGAAAAAGGGATGGATTCGTATTCAACCTCTTGATTCCAAACTCCCAGCTTCAAGTTGATCTTAACCATCACTAACACATCTATAGATTGATCAACAATAGCACAAAAATGGGCATACACCAACCTTTTCTTGGAAGCCATCATTTGATGGATGAAGATCAGTTTCCCAAAGGTACTAGCGATACCCTTGAAACATAAAAAAAGAGGTTCACCATCAATAGGGTATCAATGATGAACCTAATTTTCATTAGGTGTGTGTGTTTCATTCAATTATGAGGGACCAAAATGCCAAAACAACAATTAGAAATTGATCCTAACTGTTATTGCAATGAAAAGGGAAGTTTTGAGAGCTTGAAATAATGTGTACTTTGTAGAAAACTTGTTTTTAGGTCACAAAGGACTCATTCGCCTTTAGTGGTGAATGGGTCCCTGTCAGGGTTCCAGAAACTGACTTCTGGGTTTTATTCCTCTCAGTCTGCACTCCTAGATCCCAAGTTTTCACTGCTTCAAGCCCCACAAGAACTCATTCACCTTTAGTGGTGAATGGGTCTTGTTAGGGTTTTGGAGAACTGATTTTTGGGTTCTGCTCTTCAAGATCTACACTCTCAACTCCCAGGTTTTCAGCTCTTGAAGTCTAAAATAGATTATGTAGCTTCATTTTTGTATTCTTACACTATGGATGAGAACTATGTCACTTGACAACTTTGACAAATTTTCTTCAAACTTTCTCTCCATTTGATCTTTAACCTATGAACCTTCAAACACACATTCAAGAGGAGAAAAAGCTTGTTGATTATTAGTGGATAAGGGGTTTTCCTAAGTCAAACCTTGTTTAGGTAATTAAACCAAATAATGAAATAATGAAATTGAAGCATGAAGCATCAAACATGAAATGTTGATACCTTGGAAATTGTCTTGGAATGTAAATTTGCAAACTAACATGAAGTGGCCATGTAGAATGTAGATCTTGATCTCAAATTGGATGTGAAACAATGCTTCTAAATATATCTTCAATGCTACATCAACTATCTTAGCTCAACAACATGTATGAATGCACTATTCCTTAGACATGATGAAATGATCTTGAATTTCTGCAATAGACTCTTGATCATCTACCTTGAAATGCCTTTGAAATTCTCTTGAAGTTGCTAGGATGTCTTGTAAACTTGCTAGCTAACTTAGGATGAATTTTTAGGAGAAAAAATGTGAATTAACCCCATATTTATACTAAATCTAGAGATTAACCCCAAAATTCAAATAATTCAAGCTAACACTAGATCTAGGATTGAAAATCATTATAATCCTTCCACAATTAAATTAAAAAAGTGGGGTCCTAAGAGAGGATGACCTATTGTATGCATTTCCCATGGTTTCAGTCATCCAATTTAAGAACAACATTTATAAATATAATCTTTAAATCGATCTACCTTTTGTTGTGGTTGATGTTGTATGAATTCCTAGCTTTAGAAGTGTGATCTTTCAAAGAAATCGCCAGTCTCTTTAAAGATTTCAATGATTTAGCATTGGAATGAGAATGTATCTGTTAATTGTACAATGTGTAGTATAATTTTGTAGCAAGGTTATAGGAAACACATTGTGGGAACACCCTCCTGGGTCTTACAGAGCCCAAAGTATAGGAGAAGAAGCATTCTGGCTTCTAATCGTTCATTGGTCAATTGTCTCTCAAGTATTCAAGAAGTGAGTTTGGCAAGCTGATAGGTACTTGGTGGGATATGATTGGTTCATTAAAAAACAACCAACAATACCATTAAAGGTACCACACCACAAATGGGGCGGGGCTCAAGGGTATCGCGCGGGTACCTTCAAGGCCCAAATTATTATTTTTTAAAACTTTTAATGAATTTTTTAATAAAAATAATAATATTTTTAAAAATTTAAACCAATATATATATGTATATATTATTTCTGCAAAATTAGACCTATGTTGGGGGGTCGTACGATCCTTCTAGTGAAAATTTTTACCTCAAAAACAAAATTTTGTCAAATATAGGAAAATTATATATCAAAATTCATGGAATTGGCCTCCTACATGCAATGTAAGGGTTATTTTTTGCCAAAAATTCCCTTGTAAAAAAATATTTCCCATATATGAGCTTTAAACTCTTATTTTCCAAAATTACAAATGATGACCAAATTGAATGAAATGAAAGCGAAATATTTCTCGAGCCTCCTAGATGCAATGGGACATCCAAAAATACTTCCACTATAGACAAAAGTGTTGCAATCATCAGATCTCACCAAAAAGCATACATGCAATATAGGATTAATAGATCTATGCAAATCCTTTTTGATTCTCAAGATCGTATTGAAACACAAGAGAAGAGCATACAAAAATTTACAAGATCAAAAAAGAAACTCAAATCATAATAAAAAACTTGATGGTAGAAACGCTCTAATAAAAAAGGAAGGGGCTTGCCAGATTCAAAGCTTTGATACCATGTTGAAGTGAGCAACCAAGATCTTGAATCTTCAACACTAAATAATGTCCACATGCAATAGAGAGAAGCAACAATGAAAGTGTTATTAAACCAAAAAAAAATTAAAATATGATACAATATGATCAAGATGCAAAATATGCAAGAGATGTCTTACTTATAAAGGCAAGGTGAGAGATAGGATTAGAGAAGATCATGACAAGTGCCTCAATCCTATCACATGAGACAACTAACTCATAACTACCTAAGATAATATAAAATCTAGATAAGAGAACTAAGACTTGTAGAAGAAATCTTATATATTAAGTAAACTTAACATGTGAATAAGTCCACTAAGTCCCTAGTAAATAATTAACTAAGTACAAGATTTTAATCACACCAACAATAATATTATGGCCTACATTCACATGAATAGAGATAATATTGATCAACAATTTTTTTTTTCTTATTCCCATTTGTAAATGAACACTTTTGTTGGCATGGCTCGTGATAGATCCCTTTCCCTTCATGTTGCTCTCATTATTTCATTTTAGTTTTTATTATTAAGATAATCCATAAAAAATATTATGGTCCACTATACATTTGAGGCTTTATTTGTGGTTGTATATGTGATGGGATTATTATTGATCCAACCAATTAATTTAATATTTGCATAGATAAATTTTTATGTAATCATCATTTAAAGAAACATAGTTATTCCCATTTAGGGTTTTTGTTAAAGACAACTAATGTGATGCTTTTTGTATCAATTTACCTCTTCATGTAGAGATTAAGGAAGCTGATTTTTTATTCCATATTATTCCATCATCCAATGGGTTTTATATGTCACTTTGAATACCATGTCTTTAGTGATGGAAATTGGTATCTTCTATGATATATCAATGTTCTAAATATATTTGTGGGGATAAAGTTATAAGTTAAAATGGGTCCATATAAGCTTACTCCCTAATTAAGATGTTTCACACTTATTACAAGTATAAATATTGGTATGAAATCTCTTCATGAATGCAAGGACACAAAATTTAATCTACAAAAGATACAAGATCGAGTTTCAAAGAAGGAAAGGTAGCAAGTGAGTCACTTTTCATTTCCTCCTAATGTAATTTCAAAATAATAGAATAAAATGAAACAAATTATGAATCTTATCCTCCACTACAAAGATAGAAAAATAAGATGTTTCACATCCTCCAAATATTTCAAATCAAGTGAGATTTCCTCCTTATGCTCTACACATATGCCACCATATAAATAACTCTATGAGTCTTTGTTATTTTCTTCATGTATTTTCTAGAGGTAAGAATGTTATTGAAGTCCAACATAGATTTGTAAATCACATAAGCTTGAACTATTGGAAAAGAATATAGAATATAGTGTCGTAGTTCAAGCTTACTGCACTTTGTTTTAGATTGTTTATGTTCTGTTGGTAATTGTTTTAGTGTGTTTATGATGACGTGTCTAATTTTGTTATGATGTGATATTTTAAGTTAGTCTAGGTGAAGGAGACAGTGTAGCGTTACTCACTTGTGAGTATGCTACGACTCTCTTTCACGGTGTGATTGTTGGATCATACATATATGATTGACAATAAATTTTTATGTAGTTTGCAGGTACCAGGTATCGACTTCACGGGCTTTGTCGGGTCTAAGTGATGCAAAAGCATACTTGGTTCTTGGAAATCTTGCATCAACCAAAAATGTTTTCTTTCAGTTTTGTTCTTATTTTTTTCTTACTCAGTTCATGTTGGTGGACTCATCATATTTGCTCACCAAAACCTACGGATATTTGTGTACATCGTGGACATGTTCATTTTCCTTATTCCAAGATTTGAGCATGATTGGATCTTTTTCTAGCAAGTTATCGCTTCTGAAGTTCACGACAATTTCTTGAACCGACACCAGAATAGTTTCCAAGCCTAATGGCTAAATTTGATCGCTCATGGATCGTCCCTGTGACTTGTGGATCTCGACGGTGTGATCTTAAATGTTTCATGGAGTGTCCCCAACCTTCATTATAGGTCCACACTTCATTATATGCACCTGTTGATGGAGTAAATCAAATTTGAGGCTGACCTATTCATACATTACATTTTTCCTTCCTTGGAGAATGTGATGATCTTTCACCGATGCAGATGTTTCTAGAATCACAAATATGATATAAAGCTTGTAATCAATCATTAGAAGAGAGCAATAGCAGTTGTAGTAGTAGTTGATTGAGTAGATAAAGATTGATCTAAATTGTAAGATTTTAGCTCGCATATATGAGCATATTGGAGTGTTGTAATTAGGACATGTTATATTAGGCCTGTGAGCCGAATCTATAAACCCAGATGTTTCCGGCTGAATGTAATTGAGAATTCTGTTAATGAGAATATTTGCATCTACATTTACCTCCATATTATGTGTTTCTTTCGTTGTGTTACTCTTGTTGCACAGTCTAGATTGTTCTCCTTGAGGACCCTCCTACCGTGGCTGCGTCAGATTAATATCAAAGCGAGATTCATTCCTTGTGTGATCATTAGAGTTTGCGAAGTCCTGTTGAAGATTTGTTGTGGGGTGGCGAATTGAGGATTTGACTTGCAACTACAGAGGACTTGTGTAAAGATGGCGGGATGAAGAAATGTTAGAGGAAATGGAGCACATGGAAATGTAAACCCAACTTTAGTGGGGATGTTGAGAGAAATTGTTGCCAGATTAGATGCAGTCGAAATGGCCCAGAGAAGAGGTCAACTAGTTGATGATGTGAGTGATGAAGAAGTAGAAGTTCACGATGAAAGAGGAAGAGAAGAGAAACCTGACCTAGATTAGGGAGAAGATAGGTTCATAAGAACACTAACTAGAGTGAATACAAAATGACATTTCAATCCACCGGATTATAATGGTAAGTTGGATTGAGAATAATTGCTTGATTGTATTACAGAGATGGAAAATTATTTTGAATTTGAAGGTACTACTAAAGATAAGAAGGTGAATTTTTCTTGTACAAAGTTGAGAGGACATGCATCCCTTTGGTGGGAACATTTGCAGACAAATAGGCAAAGAAGAGGAAAGGAGAAAATCAAATCATGGGATTAGATGGTGAACAAGTTAAAGACAAAGTTTATGTTTAATGCCCCACCATGCAACCCTAGAGGAAGTTGCAATTAACTACACAAACGTACTAATTTTTTTTGTTTGTTTAAGTACAAATAACATGCAAGTTCACTACCCATTGCAACAACCTCTAAGGTTACGAGACTATGATTACTCTAAAACCCAAACAAGAAACATGAATTGAAACCATAACATTTAATTATTTAATGAATTGAAAAATACATACATTCCATACATGATAAATTGCATCAAGAATAAGATATACCACATGATTTCAAATAACAATCATTTAACAATAAGATTACAACTCTCATTCCCCGAATGAGGTAAATCCAATAAGCATGATTACAAATTACGTATTCCACCTCGATAACATTGAGGGGAAATAAATTACAATAACATCTAAAATGAATAAAGCATGAAATGGAACTGGATTCCATGAGCTCTCCAATTGGAAATCTCATCCACATGAACAAGAAGAAGACCCAACGAATTAAGGTGCATGTTCCACCCAACCATGTGATACCCGAAGGCTCACCCCCCATGCTAGGAGATAGTAACAAGGATTCCTAGACAAGACCATCAACCACTAGGCACAGGCTAACTCACACTGACACAACCAATCACATGAACCTTACAACCATAAGAATAACACAAGTACAACTCTAACATCACTGACATAAGTCACATTGATTCTAGAAATATAACATATCAGGTATGATAAAAAGACCATACACATAAAACCAAATACCAACTGTTGTTGTAGAAAGAGTGTCATCACATAGCTCGACATGGGATATCCTCTGGGAATCTTCATAGGCTCCGACCCCCACTATGGGTTATCCTGGTGGCCTCAACTGAATCCTGACACCCATACTCACTTATGCGGAATCAAATACCTCTCGTATAGAAAAGATAGATTACCTTGCCATTCCAAGCCTTCCCACTCATCCCAAGCCTATACGAGCACTTGCGTCTATGAGTGAGGCTCAATTATCTTAATTAGTGTGAAATACTATCCAAACTTCTAAGTATATTTTTTTAGTTATCACTTGATTAAACCACCTCTGAAGGTTACCCAATTTACCTCTTTGGGCTCTGACACCTAACAGAAGCCACTCTTCTACTTGACGACATACCAAAAAAAACCAATCACCAAGGGAATCCCAAGCACATACCAACAAGATAAAACCACTCCAACTCTAGGAGGAACATAAAATGAAAAACCACTCCAAACACATGAGGCAACAAAAGTCAAAACCCTCTCCAAACACTGGAGGCAACAAAAGTCAAAACCCTCTCCAAACACTGGAGGCAACAAAACACATAATCCACTCCTTCCAAAGAAGGCATGAATCACATAACCCACTCCTAATCCAAAGGAGGCACAAACCATCCCCGTTCATGAAAACCGAGTAAAACAACATGATACATCTATACGCACTACCCAAGACTATACCAAGGTTGACTAACATTTTACGACAACCCACAAAATTAAAAGAAAACCCAATCTGGAAGACTTACATAACAGATAACTCCATTGCCCAACATCAAGAAAGAGAGAGAGAGAGATCATGACAAAAGGACAACCGACAATTCAATAACCTACTTTAGGATTTCCTAAATCCAAGCAAGGCAATAACATATTGCATGTAATCAAATAAAAATAATCAACATTATTTGCAACTACTCAAAAGTAATTAAAATTACATTGGCAACGTTAAGGAACTTAAACTAATAATTTAATTCCGTTTTCTCCAATACACATAATAATAAAAATCAACTTTTTAAATAAAAAACATTTATTATAAAATCAATTTCATTTCAAACTATGATAATAGAATAATCATCTTAAAATCCATATATTTAAAAAAAAACATTTTATATTCCTACTAATTGAAATAACTCCCAATTATTTAAAATATATATAATATATATAATACATGTTTATTATGTATAATCTATATTATATATATTTAAATAACAATAATAAAAATATTTATTTAAATTATAATATATTATATATATAATATAAATATTATATATATATATAATATATATAATATAAAATTAAATTAAATAATAAATAAATAAAAAAAAGAATTAAAATTAAAAAAAAAAGAATTATTGTTGGTTGACCCCGCGGGCCCCCAAAGGGAGAGGGGACACAACCATAGGCTGCGCCCAACCTCCCTTGTGGAGGCCAGCGCTGCCTGTGGCAACACTTCCCCCACACACAGTGTGGGGAGCACTGCCATAGCAACGCCCCTTCACTGGGGCGTGGGTTGTGCAGCCATGGCTACGCCCCTCCCCCAAAACATTAAAAATAATTTTTTTTATATATTTTTCTTTCCATAATGAAATTTAAAACAAGGATTTCTCCCCTGTGCATAGAAATTTTCTGTGTAATTTTTTTTTTTATAAAAACAGAAAGTTTCCCAGTCTGAAAGAGAAATTCATATATATATATATAATATTTCCATTGTTTTACAGTCAAATTGTGCAACTTTTCTACAAAAAAATTACAATAAAACTAATTTTTCAAACCTAGTTTCCCGATTTCAATTTCAAATTTGATAAGAAACATTTCAACTTCCAAATAAGGGTTTTCTAATTTCATTTTGTTTTCTTTCCATTTTTCTATTGATAAAATTAAAGATTTCTGTTGCAAGTTTTGTTTTTCTACAAACAATCTAAATTTCTTCAAGATTTCAACAAGGTTTTTAAAAATGTTTGCAACAAGTTTTCAAAACTAAAAACCAGATTTTCAAACAATAAAAGAAACAAGAAAAACCTGTTTGAAGCTTGAAAGAGAATCTGGTGTTGAGTTGCAATTCCAATTCTTTCAAAAACCTTTTCAAATCTTCACTCCAATTCCAAAATGCATTCCCAAAACAAGAAAACCCTCTTTCCTCTTCACAACAAATTTCTTTCCCCAAGCATGAATAATAATCCCCCCAAATCCTTTCATTCTTTCCCCAAATTTAGTCAACTTTCTTTAAAATATCTAAGATATTTTCCAAGATATTTTCATGCATTTACAAAATATCTTACTTTTAATAATTTAAAACAAAATTCCTTTTCAAATAAATTTAATTCTTTTAATTTATGCATTTACAAGATATTTGCATTTTAATATTTTAAAACACAATTTAAATTTCAAATAGATTTAAATCATTTACTTTATTATAAAATTTCTATTTCAAAATGAATTTAAAGCTTTTAATAATTTCTTTTCAAAAAGCATTTAAACTTTTAAAATTTTCTTTTCAAAATAATTTAACACTTTAAATTCCAAAATGAATAACTTAATTCAATTCCACACAATTAATTTAATTAATCAATAAAATAAATCTAATCCAAGATTAGATTATTTTATTAATTAAATTAAATTAATTAATAAATTAAATAACATTTCTATCATTATAACCAGATCAATTTAATAAACAACTTAAATACATAGAGCCATTTATTTACCTTTTCCAACTGCAATTAAATGAAATCAAGGAGAGAAGAACAACAAAGAAGCAACTTAACCCGACTAAACCCGATGACACACTATGACTAGGGTGATGACTTGGCACGAAAAACCTAACTACTATCTTCCAATCAAATACCGTTGGCCAATGGACACGCTCAACCCTGTGAAACCAGGTGGAGTCGATGTCCTGTATCTGTCAACCTGCGAACAAAGAGTATATTGAACATGCATATATATATAACATAATAAACACACCATGAAGAGGAAATCGCAGAATTGTAGGGCACTCACAAGCGAGTGATGCGATCTCGTCCCCTTCACCAATACACTCATCATAGACTGATAGTTCCATCATAAACACATATCTCATGCAATAACATGTTACAATGACTAATCATCATTAAACCAATTAAAACATGCCAAATAAGACATCAGATAAGATACATCACATCACACAAATAGACTATCGCTCCATAAATAGCGATCAAATAACACACACATGATAAAGTATCTCAATAACCAAAAAGCACATCAAAGCAAACAAGGACACACTGTCCAGCCAGAAAGCAAAACAGAGGGGTATTACATCATGCCTGCAGATTATCATATTAGTTTGTTCCAAAAGTTGCAAAATTTGAAGCAGAAAGATTCAAGTGTAACAGAATATATTGAGGATTTCTATAAGTTGAACATCAGATCTGGACATTCAGAGGAGGAAATTGAGCAAGTACCAAATATGTGAATGGTTTGAGGTCATCTATACAAGATGAGATTAGTTTGATCAAGTTGCAGAGTATGGAAGAAGCATATCAGTGTGCCCTGAAAGCATAGGAGAAGTAGAACAAAAGACATGAGCAGAGACATAGAGGAAGAGGTGGAAGATTTCAAAGAGGAAGAGCTTTTACTGGAGGAGGAAGAGGTTCTTTTGCAGATCAAAATAAGGATAAGGAGGTTAGTAAGAATGACAATTCATATCAAAGAGGTAATGGAAACTGTTACAGAAGAGGAGGTTATGGTAGTTACCAAAATTAGGGTTATAGAAGAGATGATAGAGGACATGAGAGAATAATATTCAAGGGAACTTGTTATAAATGTGGCGGAGAAGGACATAGAGCATTTGAATGTAATCAGGGAGAGACAAGTAGAAAGAAAAAGAACAATAGAAGAACAACCTTGGTTGAGGAAGATCATACTGGTAACCTAACAAACCGAAAGATGGAGAAGTATTGGTGAACAAAAGAGTATTATATCAAAGTGAGTTAGAAAAGGAGCCATTGTAGAGAAAGAACTTGTTTCAAACTAGATGCAAGGTGAATGGAAAATGTTGCAAGGTGATTGTTGACAGCGGAAGCTCTGAGAACCTTGTCTTTGAAGAGATGGGACTAAATTGAAGTTGGAAAGGTTGAAACACCCGAAGCCCTATCAGATTGCTTGGATTGAAGATGAGCATAAGATACTGGTAAGTGAACAATGTTTGGTGAAATTGAAGATAGGAAATTACCATGATGAAGTTATGTGTGATATTATGCCTATGGATGTATGCCATGTTTTGTTGGGAAGACCTTGGCAGTATGATAGATAGGCTATTCATGATGGAAAGAAGAACATATATACCATTGTTGCTAATGGGATGAAGTAGAATTTGTTGCCATTGGAAGATGTTCCTATAGTTGAGGTTTGTATGAGTACTAGAGTTTGTTTGGTTGATGGAAGGAGATTCCTGGATGGGTTGAGACATGATAACATGTGTTATGCCTTAGTTCCTAAGAAGACTGAAGATTTGAAGCATGTAGAAGAACAACCAGAAGAGATAAAGGAATTGCTGACAGAGTATGAAGAGATCATTTTAGATAATGTACCTGATGGATTGCCACCTGTGAGGAGTATTAGTCATTGCATGGATCTGATTCTTGGACCTAGTTTTACTAATAAAGCAACACACCAGATGACACTGATAGAGAATCAAGAGTTGAATAGACAAGTGCAATAATTGTTGAGGAAGAGTTTGATCAGAGAAAGCTTTAGTCCATGTGTAGTACCTGTTGTGCTAGCTCCTAAGAAGGATGGAGAATGGAGGATGTGTACTGATCCTAGAGCCATAAACAAGATCACAGTGAAGTATAGATTTCCTTTGCTTCGGATGGATGACATAATGGATTGTTTGAGTGGAGCTAAATACTTTACAAAGATAGATTTGAAGAGTGGATATTGTTAGATCAAAATCAGAGAAGGGGATGAGTGGAAAACAACATTCAAGACAAATGAAGGATTGTATGAGTGGTTGGTGATGCCTTTTGGATTGACAAATGCACTAAGTACTTTCATGAGGTTGATGAATGAGGTATTGAAGAAATTCTTGGGTAAGTTTGTGATCATGTATTTGGATGACATCTTGATTTTCAGTAAGAGTAGAGAAGAACATTTGTTGCATATCAAACAATTTTTGCAAAGGTTGAGAGAAGAGCTATTGCTAATAAACATTAAGAAGTGTAGTTTCATAAAGGAGGAATTGGTATATCTGGGATTTGTAATCTATGTGGATGGATTGAAGATGGATCCTGAGAAGGTGAAAGCAATTTTTGAGTGGCCTACACTAGATAGTATTGGAGAGGTAAGATCATTTCATGGATTGGATAGTTTCTACCGAAAGTTCATTAGGAATTTTAGTTCTATTTGCAGTCCTATGACATAAACAATGAGAGGAGATAAGAATGATTTTAGATGGACATCTGGAGTAGATCAGAGTTTTGAGTTGTTGAATCAAAAGGTGACTAAGTGGCCTATGTTGGCTTTACCAGATTTCAATAAGGTATTTCAAGTAGATTGTGATGAAAGTGGAAATGCAATTGGAGCAGTGTTGAGTCAAGAAGGAAGACCTGTAGCTTATTTCAGTGAGAAATTGAATGATGCTAGGAGAAGATATTCAGTGTATGATCAAGAATTTTATGCTATAGTTCAAGCCTTGAAGAAGTGGAGACATTATTTGTTTCCTAAGGAGTTTGTGTTGTATACGAATCATCAGGCATTGAAATATTTGAATAGTCAAGGTAAGTTGAATCAGAGACACATGAGATGGGTAGAGTTCTTGCAGAGTTATACTTTTGTTTTGAAGCATAGGAGTGGAAAGTCAAATAGAGTTGCTGACGCTTTGAGTTGGAGAAGGAATTTACTGACAGAGATGAGAGTGGAGGTATTAGGATTTGATGAGTTGAAGAACTTGTATGAGGGAGACTCAAATTTTGCAGAACCTTGGAGAGCATATAATGAACCAATTTCAGAGGATAGAAGTTAGTGGTTGGATTATGTCATTCAAGAGGACATGTTTTTTAGAGGAAATCAGTTGTGTATACCCCAGAGTTCAATGAGGGATAACTTAGTGAAGGAGAAGCATAGTGGAGGAATGTCCAGACACTTTGGAGTTGATAAGATAGTGGCATTGGTGAGTGAGAATTACTTTTGGCCGTGGATTCATAAGGATGTTAGGAGATTTGTGCAGAGCTATAGAGTTTGTCAAGTTGCAAAAGGAAGTAGTTAGAATGTTGGATTGTATAAGCCTTTGACAGTTCCAAAGAGACCTTGGGAAGATATCAGCATGGATTTCATACTTGGTTTATTGAAGACACAAAGAGATAATGATTCTGTATTTGTGGTGGTAGATAGATTTTATAAAATGACACATTTCATACCTTGTAAGAAGACAATAGATGAAGTAAATGTAGCAAACTTTTTTTTCAGAGAAATGGTCAGATTGCATGGATTACCTAGGAGTATTGTTTCAAATAGAGATGTAAAGTTTGTTGGTTACTTTAGGAGGACACTTTGGAAGAAGTTGAAGACAGATTTGAAGTTTAGTTATACTTTTCACCCATAGACTAATGGATAGACAGAGGTAGTAAACAAGAGTTTAGGGAATTTTTTGAGATGTTTGGTTGGAGGGAAGACCAGAAGTTGGGATTTAGTCCTTGCACAAGCAGAGTTTGCTTACAATAATTCAATGAACAGGAGTATAGGAAAGACACCTTTTGAGATTGTTACTGGAGTTCATCCTAGAGGTATATCAAAATTGAGAGACATCAGTATGGAAGGTAAAAGGAGTGCAAAAGCAGAAGAATTTACATAACACATGAAGAAGATGCATACTCAAGTGAAACAACAATTGGAAGACATGAACCAGAAGAATAACGAGAAAATAGATGAAAAGAGGAGACATAAGGAGTTTGAAGTTGGGAATGAAGTGATGGTATATTTGAGAAAGGAGAGATTTCTAGTTGGCACGTACAATAAGCTGAAGATGAGAAAGTTTGGACCTTGTAAAATCTTGAAAAAATTTGATTCAGGAAATGCATACGAAGTGGAGCTACCAAAAGGCATGGGTATATCGCCTATATTCAACATTGTAGATCTGTATCAATACCATGAAGTAGAGTTTAGTAAAGACAGTGAAGCAAAATTGGAGAATCAGTTTCCTAAACAAAAATCAGATGAGATTGAAGATATTTTGGATGTCAGAGATGGGAGAAAGACTCATGGAAGGAAATACAAAGAATATCTTGTGAGGTGGAAAGACAGACCAGTGGAGGATTCTTCTTGGATTTCTCAGGCTAAGGTAGACCATCTTGGTTTTCCTTTAGCCCCAAAAAAGTGAGGGACTCACTTTTCAATAACCTCAAATGTCTGATGTAGGAGCATCCTTGGTTCTTGGAAATCTTGCATCAACCAAAAATATTTTCTTTTAGTTTTGTTCTTATTTTGTTCTTGCTCAGTTCATGTTGGTGGACTCGTCATATTTGCTCACTAGACCCTGCAGATATTTGTGTGCATTGTGGACATGTTCATTTTCCTTATTCCAAGATTTGAGCATGATTGGATCTTTTTCTGGCAAGTTATCACTTCTGGAGTTCTCGACAGTTTCTTGAACTGGCAACAAAATAATTTCTAAGCCTAACGACTAAATTTGATCGTTCGTGGATCGTCGGGCCGTGACTTGCTAATCTCAAAAGTGTGATCTTAAATGTTCTATGGAGTGTCCCCGACCTTCATTATAGGTCCAAACTTCATTCTATGCACCTGTTGATGGAGTAATTCAAACTTGAGGTTGACCTATTCATGCGCACATTACATTTTTCCTTCCTCGGAGAATGTGATGATCTTTGGCTAACGCAGATGTTTCCAAAAATGTGGATATGATAGAAAGCTTGTAATTGATCATTAGAAGAAGGAAGTAGCAGTTGTAGTAGTAGTTGAATGAGTAGATAAAGATTGATCTGAATTGTAAGATTTTAGCTCATATATAGGAGCATATTGGAATTTTGTAATTAGGACATGTTATATCAGGCCTGTGAGCCAAATCTGTAAGCCCAGATGTTGTCGGTTGAATGTAATTGACATTTCTGTTAATGAGAATATTTGCATCTGCATTTTCCTCCATATTCTGTGCTACTTTCATTGTGTTACTCTTGTTGCATGATCCAAATTGTTCTCCTTGAGGACCCTCCTATCGTGGTTGTGTCACTAAGCATGCCCTAACCCAATGGAAAACTGTTGTTTCAAAGATAGTGTCAAGTTTGTCATTAGCCATCGTTCTTCATTGAACAAGTATCCGTTTGTCACCCATCATTGTTGTTTTGTCATTTGGTTTTATCATGTCGTTCTTGTTTTTGTCATGAATGGAAATTGATTGATTAATTAGTTAAATGGTTATTTATAAGTTATTTGTATTAATTAATGTTGTCGAAATGTTAAATTAAAATATTGATGTGCAGATATTTTAATAATTGAATTGTAATGTTGTTTTTGAAAGGGTTTGATTAATTAAATTAATTAAACGATATATTTATTTAAATGTAATTGTTAGTTTTGCATAATAGAATATTTATTTATTGTTCAAGTTTAAAATGTTTGAAAAAGTAGATAACATTGAATTGTAATGTTGTTTTTGAAAGGGTTTGATTAATTAAATTAATTAAACGATATATTTATTTAAATGTAATTGTTAGTTTTGCATAATAGAATATTTATTTATTGTTCAAGTTTAAAATGTTTGAAAAAGTAGATAACATTGAATTGCTATTTCAATTGAAGATGTTAAAATATCTCAAAACTTGACTTTAAGTTAGAGATGTTATCTTGAGTGTTTATTTAGTTTGAACTAAATGACCAATTGGAATTGCATGCTGACTTGGAGTTAAGTTTGTCAATCATGAGTTGATTGGATGGAAAATTAAAAGCTTTTGGTGTGCAATTTCATTCACGGGAATTGATTTTGGATTGTTGGGAAGAAAACTTTCATGGCAATTTTTGGAAAAGCTTCTTCTCTATATTTATGGTTAAAATTTTTGTAGGCAGTGGTTTTCAAAGGAATTTGTGCTTTTGGGAAAATAAAGAATTGTAGGTTTTCTGATTCTGGCTTCAATCTTTGTTGGTTCAGGATTATAAATTAGGTTTTCTTCTTGTTTTTACAATTTCTTAATTAGAATATTTTGAAAGTTATGCTCAAAATTAGTTTGCATTGAAAACGTTTAAGCTTTCCTATAGATAATGTTTCTATTTTGAAATAAAATGAATTCCATATAAATCAAAATGGAGTCATGGATACTTGTTTGGAGATGTCAGTGCTAAACTTTCTAATTGATTTTTGTTCATCAGATATTAGATCTGCCTTAGGTTTATTTATTCTCCTGTGTGCATACTGTGGAATCTGAAGATTTCTGTTTATTTAAGTAAGACTTTTGATATTTTAAAATTTGGGTTCCCTGGCAGGGTGTTACAATTGGTATCAGAGAAAAGTTTCATACACTAGGAACTTTGGATACATGTGAGCCCATTACGTTGACCTAGGTGTTGTATTCTTGAGTCTATGTTTTCCCTTGTGGGTTGGTCTCACTTGTCTACCCAGGAGTTGTCATTAGGTAGTGTTGGTCCAATAGTGTAGGAAACCAGTAGAAAGGATAGGACCCTTGGTGTAGTGCGTAATGCACCGATATCCTTCCTATCGGGGAAATGCATTATGGACATTTGTGTAGCATGTGAACATGACAAGTTTGTGTAATGTATGTTAAGCTAGGATTAGTTGGGACTTAAAATTTGATTAGAGTCTAATGATTACCCCAGTTTGTGTGTAGGGATGGGAAGGTTGAAGGCCGGAAAGAGGAAAGGAGAGGTAGTGAAGGCTGCCAAAAGGGGTGTGGTCATCAAATAAAACCCCATGCTAGAAGCTCCACCTTGTATTTTTGATGACAAGACCTTGGCCCAGGCCCTCTCTCGACTCAAATGGGAAGAGGGAAGGAGATTGAAGAGCTAGGAAACATAGTTAAAGAGAAGAAACCACCCGCTATCTAGGATTGGCTGTTGGGGTATGGACCTAACACACCTATTTTTTCTAAGGAAGAGAAGGAAATCCTTTGTACACAGCCTTCTGCTTCCATGAAGGCAGTTATGGACTCGAATGAGGACCCTGAGGAGTGTCCCCTATCAGATAGCGAGTAGTCTGTTAGTGGAAGGAGGGATGTACTATTTTTTTCTTGTTGCTTTTGCTAGATTGACACTTATTATGTTTGCGATGTGCACTTGATACTTTTTATGATGTGATATGTACTTTAAGACTTTGTTGGTGGTCGTTGCACCATTTTGATTGGTTTGGATGATTATGACTTCCCTTACTGATGTTTATGTTACATGGAATTATGGAGTTTTATTGTGTTGGATAAACTTGACTCTGTGTAACATGTGACTCATGTTTATGTTTGCTATGCTACCGATTCATGATGGTTATATGATGTTGCATATAATTGTACCTTATCTTGCGAATTCCAAGAGTAAGTCAAAGCTTAGGGGGGGAGGATGTAGTGCCCCTCCAGTTGCCACACTTTGTTTTAGATTGTTTATGTTCTGTTGGTATTTTTTTTACTGTGTTTATGATGATGTGTTTGATTTTGTTATGATGTAATATTGTAAGTTAGTCTTGGTGAAGGAGACAGTGTAGCATTACTCACTCATGAGTACACTGCTACACTGTGACTCTCTTTCATGGTGTGATTGTCAAATCATGCAAATATGTTTGACAGTATTGTTTTATGTAGTTTGTAGGTACTGGGTATCAGCTTCACCTGCTTTGTCTGGTCTAAGTGTGCCTAACCCAATGGAAATATGTTGTTTCAAAGATAGTGTCAGGTCCGTCATTAGCCATCATTCTTCATTGAATGAGTATCCGTTTGTCACCCATCATTGTTGTTTTGTCATTTGGTTCCGTCATGTTGTTCTTGTTTTCGTCATGCATGTAAATTGATTGATTAATTAGTTAATGGTTATTTAAAAGTTATTTGTATTAATTAATGTTGTTAAAATGTTAAATTAAATTAATGTAAAGGGTTTGCTTAATTAAATTAATTAAACGATATATTTATTTAAATGTAATTGTTAGTTTTGCATAATAGAATATTTATTTATTTATTTATTATGCAAGTTTAAATTTTTTGAAAAAGTAGATAACATTGAATTGTTGTTTCAATTGAAGATGTTAAAATATCTCAAAACTTGACTTTAAGTCAGAGATGTTATCTTGAGTGTTTATTTAGTTTGAATTGAATGATCAATTGGAATTGCATGCTGACTTGGAGTGAAGTTTGTCAATCATGAGTTAATTGGATGGAAAATTAAAAGATTTTGGTGTGCAATTTCATTCACGGGAATTGATTTTGGATTGCTAGGAAGAAAACTTTCACGACAGTTTTTGGAAAAGCTTCTTCTCTCTATTTCTGGTTAAAATTTTTGTAGGCAGTGGTTTTCAAAGGAATCGATGCTTTTGGGAAAATAAAGAATTGAAGGTTTTTTTATTTTGGCTTCCATCTTCATTGGTTCGAGATTATAAATCGGGCTTTCTTCTTGTTTTTGCAATTTCTTAATTAGAAGATTCTGAAAGTTATGCTCGAAATTAATTTGCATTGAAAATGTTTAAGCTTTCTTGTAGATAACATTTCTATTTTGAAATCAAATGAAAAATGGAGTCATGTATATCTGTTTGGAGATGTCAGCGCTGAACTTTCCAATTGATTTATGTTTATTAGATCTTAGATCTGCCTTAGGTTTATTTATTCTCCAGTGTACGTATTGTGGAATTTGAAGATTTCTGTTTATTTAAGTAAAACTTTTGATATTTTAAAATCTAGGTTCCCATAGTGGAGCACCCTAACTTTGCCTTTCTCAAAATCCTATGTGGAAATTTCAAATCACTCCCAATTTTGTACAATAGTTTATTTGACAACTCACATGCTTCTATATTTTGTTTTAGGGCCACATCATCAATATGATACCACATCAACATGATTTTTGTTTAGGTAACCAAAAAAGGCCCAAAAAAAAGGTGAAATTGATAGTGGTGCACTAAGTCATGTTTTATTGGTGTGCTAATATGGCATCACATGATTTGTTAGTTTGTGTATTTTATGGATAAAAAGTGTTTTGCAATTGGATATTAAGGTGCTTCACTATGGGACCCATTGAAGACTATTTCTATCCCCACTATTGGACCCCGCTCCACTATGGGCCCCTCTCCCCTATATTGAGTATGTGGAAGCTAATCATGCATATAAGAAATTTGTATGGTTACAAATGTTGTGTTAAAAAATTGGGTTATTATGGAAAGTAAGGACTTATTGCGATAGTAAAAAAAATCTATTTGGAAAAGAACCAAATTTATCGTGCTTGAAAAAATAATATTATTGTACAATATCATTTTATTAGTGACACAATTGAAGATAAAAATGTATCACAATTGGGAAAAGTTGATCAACTTAGTTAGTACTAAGAGTTTTCTTGGTGTAGTAAATAAATGGGCATAACTACTTTTAGTAGTTTATCCAAATACACATGCATGGTGGTTATGCATAAGAACTAAGATATTTTTTTGGTATACTTTGCAAGTTGTAAACCCTGCCATACTTGGTGGAGCTTGGGGCTATGACTTCAATATGGAATATGAGGGGTGACATTGAAAAAATTGGGATATTATAGGTTTTCTTGGTAAATTGTTTGTACTTTTTTTTTGTAATATCACTTAGCAATGTTTCTAGTAAAATAATTACACAAAAATTAGGGTTAATCACACACAATAATATCTAATTGTATTATGAATAGTTGAGTAAATAATAAATGATTGTTATTTTATTTGGTTTTTTCAATGGTTTCCAAATGCAAATAATTATTTTATATCGAGTGTTAGTATGAGTTTAGGATTCTAGTAGCACTACCTCTCCTATATTTATTTATCAATATTACTATTAAACATAAATGATTCAATATTTAATAATTCTTGTGATTGGAAAAATTTGACATATAATTTACCCAACAATATATAAAGGACAAGAAACAAGGTATCATTATTATAAATCATCAAAAATAAATACCTATGAAGTTCCTTTCAAATATGTTATCGCCACCAAATAATGGAACCACCACAAAAGATATATGATGAACCTAAATCCCAATTTAACCCCACATGAAAACATTACCACACCTCAAATTGAAAAGACACAAATATTTGAATAGTTCCCAACTAAAATTTTATAAAATTTGACACATATCATGCATCATAATTTTTAATTATATATTTTGACAAAAAAATATCACCCTTGATGTATTTTAAACTCTATAACATTAAAATATGACTCAAGAAATGTTGTATGATTATGTTATTCATCTCATGAGCAATTAGAATGATTTTAAATGATCCTACTTTCTAGAATACAACTACTCTCTCAATGTTTGAAATAGAGAGATATTAATATCATCAATGAACTTGAATCATGATAAATTTGAGGTTTTACTAAGTCACAACATTCCCATTACAATCTAAAGACTAGCTATATAGAAAATTACCATTTTCACATCCCACCATATATCATCCTCAAAATATTCATTATTTTATTCATCTTCCTTTAGAGAATTAGGATGACTACTTAAGCATGACACACAAATTTGTAGGCTACCTAGACCTAAATTGTTGGAGAGGTACTTATGTAAAATCAAATATTATTATTTGTCCTCCTTGTGGTTTCATTCTTGATAGGGTATTATAGCAAACACCAAAGTAACTTAAGGATGCCAAAATTTGCATCTTAATAGGAATAGCACCAAATAGTTTACTTTATAAAAATGAAGTGATTATTGTAGTATCATCTCTCCAATAGAATTCAAAATATCAACACTAAAATGTCTCTTATAATTTGTTTAAAATATTCAAATCTTTGAAGGATCCAATATTCCAAGGAGTGTCACCTAGGACTATTATTGGAGAGGTCAAGATATTTTACTAATCTCAAAGGAAACTCCATACCTTGTCCCTTATTCTTTAATGTCATTTCATTTATATATATTTTTTCTATTGAAATAGCAATAATAATCTACTTGTTCAATCATTTATATGTTTTTATAGTGATTTTTCATTCTAGTGAACTTCATAAAGCTATTTGGAATAATGCCTAAAAAGTGTTGTTTGAAATGTATTCAAAGTATAAATATTTTGGAGTTTTAATAACTGCAATGGGATTTTACCCCTAATTTTTTTCTTTTTAGTATTAGAATTTGGAGAATATGCAATATTGCAGCTCAATTTGTAATTCTCCCTTGCAAACTATTTTTCTCAAATTAAGGATTTTCAAAGTCCTACATTTTTTAATTGATTATGGAATAGGCCCTTCAAGTATATTATCTCCTAGTAGTTTCAATGTCTCAATAAATTCTATCCATATGCAAAAAGGTTACTATAGAATTTGTTCTACTGCTATGCAATTATTGTTGTATTGCTACACTTTTTTTTTAAGATGAATTTATCAACTTAGGCTAGAGCAAAATTTTGTGAAGGTAGAGCTCACTATTGATTTTTGTCCACTATTTCTTGAAGTATTCTAAAATTTGAAAGTTTTGGAAGGTAGAATTTGGAAACTTAGGAATTCAACAAGATAGAACAAGGGGATTTTTTTTTATTACATCCATAATTTTATAATTATGAAGAAGAGAAGATATGTATACAAGAAATTTTCACTCTATGTTATCTTTTTCAATCAAATTTTAAATTTTTAGTATTATAGTAACATACACTCCAATAAAAATAAATATAGTCATTTATTATGTAGATGTAGACACCTAAAATTGACACCTTGTCAATTCCCATTATTTCTTCTAAAATTGATCATTTGAATTTCATCAAATGTCCTTTTTTTCCAACTCTTGTATTAATAACATAATATGTTTTATTATTTAATTAATATTTCCCATAGTCTTGTTTTGATTATAGGGAAAATTAGGTTTTGAAGGAATCCAAAACCCTTTACAATCAAGGATACAAAATGCTACCAAGAAAGATTTTCAAAAGATCACCAACAACAACCCAATAGCCAAAAAACACAAACGGGTGAGTGTTATACTAAAAGTGAGACAAATAACCACCAACAACACCTAACAACCACAAAACAACAAAAATACTAAAAGAAACCTACACCCAACAGGAAACAAAAAGAAATAAAGAAAATACTAGACACTAATTCAAGCCACTTAGAGTGTTGGAAACCTCAATTTGCTAGTTCCTGTGTCTCTCAAACATATCCAACAAATCCTTCTTAGCTTCAATTTTTTTCTTCCAATTAGTTGACCCTCTACCATCAGGACCTTTGTCATCATCCTTAGCAACTCTTTTACCCTTGACCTTGGCCACATGCTCTTTCTCCATAAGCTCAAAGAAATAAACCTGATCCTCCTTGAGCTCACTTATTTTCCTAAAAAGGACTTCCAAGGAGTCTGCATTGTTCTTCATAGAGATATGACATGCTTGCATTAACTTCTTGATATCCATATTTATTCCTAAAACCTTAGCTTCTAGAGCTACCAATCTTTCATCAACATAGACTTAAAGTCATGATAGGAACCTTCAAGGTCCACCATTCTATCTATAAGAATTTTTGACACTGAACCCTTCAGAACATTCTTCATATTTTCCTTTAAACCTATGATTTTTATATTAATCTTGTTGAACTCCTGTAGAGTCCATTTGGCCAATTTAAAGGTCCCAGTGGCCCTAGCTCTAGCCATATCTAGTAAATCAAACATGGAGGTAGCATCATCATCAAGGTAAGGAAAGTCCTTGGATAGGGGATTTACCTTCAAAGGCTCATCTTTGGCTTTATTCTTTTCCACATCCTCCTCATCTAGACCCTTAATTTCCCCATCCTACTCCTCCTTGGGCAAGTCCTACATGGGAGAATCCTCAATGGCCACCCTCTTTTCATCAGAATCCTTATCCTCACCAACCACATTTGGGTCCTTGGTTGGAACCTTAGAGGCCTTGTTCTTCAAGCTAGCAATACGTTTTAACAACCTCCTCGGTTTATCAACGAAACCCTCAACATTACCCTGAGTCCCTAACTTCAAACCACCAACAACAAAAACTTTAACAATGGCCACCTCCATAGACTTGGGAGAAGAATCACCCAACCCCACCTCTGTGTCCTCACTCTCAAAAAGGGCTAGCTGCTTAGCAGTCCTATTACACTTAGTACCAACAACCTTCCTTTTCTTCAAAGACATAGTCACAACCGTGGGAGAAGCATCCTCCTCCTACTCTAAAGGGGACTGCAAGCCTGATGACCTAGAAAAATCACTTACAACTTTTTGCTTTCCCTTGATGGCCGAAGTAGGGATAAGAGTCTTGACATGCTCCATGATTAATAAGATAAGTCCTTCATGGAGGATGGGGGCCCTCCTATTCTTTAGATGTGCATACACTGAGACCTCCAAAGAAGATAACATAAAGAAAGGGAACAAAATGAACAAACCATGTCTGAAATGGTTGAGGAGAGTAAAATGGTGACCAAGAATAGCCCTAAACCTCCCTTCTAGAGTCACATAACACATTAGGACCTCAACAACACTTGCCCAAATTTTCTTGAGGGAAGTTCTCTCATAACCCCATATCTCCAATTTGATTAATTTCTTCCGCTCATCATCTTTAAAAAATTGAACCATCACCTCCTCATTACTTTTTTTATCCTTGAAAAACTTCTGACCCACAGTCAACATCCCTGTTATAGTGGCAACCAAGTCCTCATTAACCTCCACTACCAGACCTTTGACCTTGAGCTTATGATTATGCCGGAAAGAAACAAATTGCACCGAGGCATTAAGGTCATGCCCATGCAATCTCTCCAAAAATGGAGTGAAATTCGAATGACTCAAAATATCCTAGAGTTTCTTCTTTCTATGAATGTCACCACAAGAGTGCGGCTCGATTCAGCTCCTGTCACCACCCATGGCAACCGACACAAGACTCACGAAACCCTTGCAAAAAAAACTCAACTAGAGACTAGAGAGCTGCAAAACACCCACAAAGCGTGCAAATTAAAGGAAGGTACTAGACCATAAATGTTGCATCACCTCACCCCACACCATCATTTCTTAATAAACTCCTAGCTTTCTTGGGAAGGATCGATCCCTCCTTCGGGTCTCATTACAAGATTGCAACATAATTATCGTATCCTTGATAAGTTGGTCAAAATTCCAACTCAGAGGATGAGTGCCACTCAGATAATTTATAATATTCATGGAGTCGCCTTCCACCCATAATTTGGAGTATCCTTTGTTGATAGCATATCTAACACTTATGAACATAGCCTCCGCCTCCGCACAACGATTGGTCTAAGTACCCAATGGGAGTGCCACCACACCAAGGAGTCTACCAATATCATTTCTTAACACCCCCCACAACTTGTAGGCCCGAGATTCCCCTTCGCTGCCCCATCAAAGTTAACTTTAACTCAAACAAAAGGAGGAAGCTTACATCTTGTCTTCATTCTAGCGATTGAGCTTGAATTAGGATTCACAATAGGAATTGAATTTATCTTCTAGTTATAAGTCACCATAAGCTCATAACTAGCAAGGAAAGCTAAAGGGACACAATGAGTAAAATCAGAATGAATCAAAGCAAAATTCTCTAGAATGGCCCATCAAATTTTGATAAAAAACTATCAACCTTAAGCTTAGACTCTTGAAAAATTGTATTATTTCTCTCTTTCCATAATCCCCAAGAAATGTGCGGGGCCATACGATCCCACAACCAACGCAAAATGGGAGAGGAAGAAGGGAAAGTCCATTGGTCAAAAAAATTAGCAAGAGAATATGAAAAGGCCCAACCAATATTCCAAAGTTTGAGAAATTTACTCTAAAGAGAAAAAGAGTAATCACAATAAAGGAGAATATGGAATGCATTCTCACCATCAAATTCACAAAGAACACATCTATTAGGAATCACAAACCCCCTCTTACAAAGGTTGTCTTGCATAAGAACTTTACCCTTCATAAGAAGCTAGAAGAAAACATTAACTTTGGGAATCAACTTCTTATTCCACAACCTCCCCCAGAAAGGAAGAGATGGGGGTGCATCTAAAGAACTTATGAGAGCCGAAGCCACAAAAAAAATTCCACTAGAACAAGGGGCCCAAATGACTCTATGTGGTCTCAGGAAAGATGGGATCCAGACCTTACATAAGAAATCCTTCAGAACCTTCAGAGATGGGTCCCATATCTCAAAATTCTTCCACTCCCCATCAACAAAGTAATCAACCACCTTGACCCCAAAAAAATGCTTACACAAGGGGACAATATGGGGCACCCAAGGAAGAAAAATAAAAGGGTAGAGTGTACACCAAATATCTTTCTAGAAAAGAATATTTGTACTTGTTAACAAATATTTAACTAGCTCCTTTCGAGTGTATTTTTCCTCTATGTGTCGGCTCGTGCATCGCAAGATCAACTCAGGTTTTTATCTAAGTTTTTCTCTGCCGCTCCACGTGTCTACTCCTCACAACTTTGAGTCTCGACATTCCTTTCATATCCCATGAAACTCCGCTATGCTTCCACGTGTTGCGGCTGCGGGATACTTTTGTTCATATTTTCTTGATGCCTCATTAGGCTCCGAAAGGCTGCCATGAAGAGCTCATCCCAAAAAGTTTTTGGCGGGCCCCACGGTTACTGTCTGTAGTGTATACTTGCTACGTGTCTTCCATTCACAAATCTTTCAGCGCAAAGATGAAGTAGCAACCACAAGCAGCGAAATGCTACCACGCGTCTCTTTTGCTCCTGATTGGTGATTGTTCCCTCCATTGTTGATGAAGGATCCACTCATTTGACATGTGTAGCATTAACGAAAGTCCTCAGCAGCAAGAGGAGAGAGGTTCGTACAAGTAGCAAAATGCTGCCATGTGCCTAACTAGCGGATCTCATATTCGGGTGATGGACCAAATGAACCAAATAATGCTATTGGTCGCTGTGTGTCATAATCATTCACACAAGGGGGTGACACTTGTCTGATCGGGCCTTGCTGGGATCACCGCCATCATTTGCAGAAGATGCACCTATGCTTGGAATGACTAGATGCTTTGTTCCAGATCGATTATGTTGTAACAACCTTGGGAATATTCTGATTCAGGCATCATTGCCGGGGATTGCGAAATCTTTTCTGTTACTGCTATCTGAAGCGATGGGAGGTTTTCCTGCTATATAGCAGGCCTTAGGGTGGGGACCGGGATGGGTGGGGATGGCTAGGGGGAATGGGTGGGATAAGTAGTTGGGGGGGAATTATGTTACGTATAGAATCTGGCGTACATGCCTGATGAATGGGTTCAAGATTGAAAAAAACTTTCTCTATAACGGAATGCAGGACGGAGATAGCCGTCCGGGCCTGCAGTTACTATCTCCTCCCACCGGGTGATGCAGGAGGGGAATTCTAGTTGTTACGCCACTATCTCCGGTTCATCATGCAAGAGGGAATGGCTAGGGTTGGGTTGGGAATAATACTGGCGTATCGGTCAACTACATATTCTATACGTAACATGCCCAGCAACGGCAATTCATTTACCCATCCCCCCCTAGCCATCCCCTACAATTAATCCACCCATCCCCCCTGCATGCACGGTGGGAACTATAGTGGAGGTAGATTCGTTGATTCTAGAATTCATCAGTAGGGTGTGCTCAACTAGAATTCCCAATGAACCGGGTATGACTTTCTCTTCCACATTCATGCAGTTCATGTGTGCTTGATGCAAGGCCGCTGGCTAGTTTCCCTGCATATGAACCACCCGCTCAAGTTCCCATGGGTGGGGGGTATATTTCTCCCTCCCACCCATGTTCCCTTGGCGAATAGTAGGGGCATGAACACCCACCATAACTATTCGCTATGCAGGGTGTGCTTGAGGGAACCTTTATAGTTGGCCCCTTAAAATAGTAGGGGCCAAGCACCCCACTGCCATTTAGAAACCTGCTAGCCCTTTAGATAGTAGGGCAATCCCCACCGCTTCCCTTAGAATAGTAGGGCCACCCACCCTACACTTACTATTCCCTCCCGGCCCCAGGGTGTGCTTAAGGGAACTATAGTTGGGAGTTCTAGTCGGGTAGATGTGTGTGGGGATGGTAATTAATTAGCTTGCTAGCCCTTCAAATAGTAGGGGGGGCTAAGGCTGTGGGGACCCAGGAATTGTAGTAGAATAGTAGGGGGAATTCCCCCCCGGGGGTGGGGGGGATGGGCAGATTAATTGTGTAGGGTGGGAGGAAGATAAAGTAACTCTCCCTTAGAATAGTAGGGGTGGGTGGGTGGCAAAATCTAGTTCTAATAGTTGACTGGCCAGATTCTATACGTCCTATAAAATGGTAGGGGGCTTGCCCGGCTTCGAATCCGCTTCAAAGAAGTATTCATTCCGGACTCCATTCATGGTGGTCCCCCAACCCTTGAGTTTAGCCCTACCCTTTAATCAGTAATCGGTAATGCAATGCTAGGTGGTGCTATCCCTAGCTGGGTGGTGATCCACGGTGGTATGTGCCCGAACCAGAGAGAGAAAACACTTTTTGATGGTATGCCTATCAAGCTCTAGCTAGAATTTCCATTCTGGACGGATGATGGCGCAGTGGGGCCCTCTTATGGACTACTGAAGATAGTCCTACCCATACCTAGCAGTCGAGGTAATAAGGGATGCTCTGGTTAGTAGCTCGGCTCATGAATACTTCTTGAACAGGTGTCGCTTGCTTCCTTCTCGTTCGAATGCAGGGTGGTGGAACCAATACAGCCAATCACGAAAGGGATGGATACAGATAGGGATGACTTATAGTATAGTTGTCATTAAAGGAATCAAGAAGGAATCATCTATCATTACCGTAGGAAAGAATCAGGGCCGACAGGCCTGCCTTACAAGTCTCCTCTCTCCTGGGTCTATATTCATTATATCCTACCTGCCTATAGAGACTTCTCTTTACTGCCTAGCCGCCCATAGATAGCTTGGCAGGTTTGGGTAATCAATAAGGGTAGGCAGGTAAGGTTGCTTGGAAGGTTAGATAGCTCTCAAGAATAGCTATTGGTGAGAGTAGTAGCAGTACCAGTTATTCATTCAAAGAGCTAGTAGGTGAGGGAGATGAGAATAGCTATTGGTGGGAGCAGCTAGCGATAGAAGCATTAGTTAGCGTGAAGCAATGGATGATTACCAGCCCAACAACTCAACTAGCACGAGGTCGGGACAATGACCACTCCACCAACTAGCACGAGGTATGGATGCTTACCAGCCCAACGCTTAGGAGGTTTACCAGCCCATGAGCAACACGAGGTTTGGTTCACAGATGATTAGTCCAGCATCCTAGCGTATAGGTTGACCAGCAAAACAATTCTCACGAGAGTCTCTGAGGTAGACCAGTTTCTCGCATACAGTAACCAGCCCAGTGATTAGAACAATGAGAGACATATGGGATTAGACCAATTCTATTGCTTGGGTTAGGTAACTTGCTTGGACAGATGATAACTCGAACTATTGCTTGGAGGTATGGATGATAACCAGCCCAGCCCGCAGCACGAGGGAAGGATGCTTTCCAGTATCACGAGGTACACAGCTTCTCAGCCTGATTACAAGCTTGACCGAATAGGCAATAATGACTTATTTTATTTCATTAGGCCGGCCACAGAGGTATTTCAATTAAATACCATAGAAGGAGGCCTCTAAACAAGCTGGGGAACGAGCCACTCAACAAGTAACTGCTCTTTTTTCTTTCAATTGCAAACCCCAATATAGTAAAGGGCGCTCGACAAATTGGATTCCCACCCAACCCACGGAGAGAAACAGAGTCGCTCGCCCGACGCTTAATCTCCCTCCCACCCTGCAGAGGCGCTCGAGAAAAACCAAAGGAAGAGGGGAATAAATATGAGTGATAACCTCCTAGCGAGTGATTGAGGGAAGAATATAGTTAGAACCTGACCTAGCTAGATTGAGGGGAATAATAAATATAGGCCTTTCTTTCAGGACCTGGTCTTACCTGGGCTATCTCTTTTAGGGGAACAAATATAGGGTGAGGTTGCGAACTCTCGACTGGGGGGAGAGGGCCTTCTAGCTAGCTCTTTGAGGGGAAGAAATCAAGGGATAACCTAACCAACAGAAAAGTAGTGGTGGATTAGTGTTATGGAGTGATGTCTTTTGGGGTCTTGGGTTATGGTCCCGTTGGTCGAGCAACTAAACGTACCTGGTGTACACTTGACATAAGGCATAGCATTGAGGGAAGAAAATAGGCTTTCCCGAACTATTGACCTAACAAACTACTTCATTCAGTAGTTGGGCTAAAATATACGTCTTTGAGAGAGTGATGTCTTCAATAGAGGAACAGAGTGCTCGACCAAGGGGAGAGGAAATTTATTGCTTGCCCGCATCGGGGAAGGAGCGAACCAAAGAACTGCCTTTTCTCGGTTCATGCTCGCAACAACCGGTTGGAGCTTCTGTGGATCAGTTTTCAAGTAGGAGGTGGTCGAGGTTACTTTGAAATCAATAGGTTGGGTCGGTGGGCAGAAAGAGGTACCAAAAAGATGTGCTTTGCTCTCATTAGCGCCCATAGAATTTTAGGGCCCATAGAATTTTAGGGGCTCATCAGCATAGCATTGCGAGGGGGATAATCATGCTAGATCCTGGGTCGGTCGCCTTATAGATTGTAAGGCAATAGGGACAGCATGATACTCCCTTTCGAATTGAGTAAGACCTGAATGAATGAATGTTAGATAGAAGAATAGAATAGAATAGAATAGAATAGAATAGAGCGGTGGGTTTCCCTCTCCCCCCTATCTATAGTAGTGGCAAGGTTAGTTGAGCATCAATCCTCTATCGATTCAAGGTTTTTAGTACTTTCATTGCCATGTTGTATAGTATATAGGATGAGGGAAACACTTAACAACAACTATGGAAGGGGGGGCGGGGGAATGATTGGTTCTCAAGGGCCCCCGGGTTCTCTCTCATCGCCCCTTATATATAATAGTAGGATTGATGAGTGAGTAAGTCGAGCGGCAACCTTCCATTCATAGAAGCGGCACCTATCAGCGGGTCATTGAAACCAGAATTCCTGCCTGCAAGATTCAGCAATAGATTTCTTTTTTTTGTGTAAACCTTTAAGCATTTCACCTATATTTCCTTCTTTCTTGAAGGAAGGGGGATTTCTTTCAGGCAGGGGTCTAATTCACAGATGTTCTATGCGGTTCTCCCAAGTTATATAGGAAAATGCTGGTTTTAGTAAAAGACGCTAGACCTTTATTGTTGTTTTATTTGATTGCAAAAACTCTCAGACTGTGCCAATTGTTTGGCCTTTCTGTTTTTCATGCTATTTGATCAAACTGTAAACTATGCTTTTTATTGTCTGGACACTTCATTTAAGAATTTCTATATATGTTGAATGCAAGTTTGCTTACCTAGATCATGTATAATGACTCTTCTTGGCAATAGGAATGTATGCAATGATATTTTATGTCAATGAATGAATTGTCTATGCTATAATCTTAAGTCTCTGATGTTTTGAAACACTACAATACCATTAAGGCCCTTAGATCTATGATTTATCATGCCTATCATTAAGTCTTGGCACATCGCCTTAGGTTAGATTTGATTTTATTATATCTGCTTCATTTTTCCTTTCCAAACCCCAATATAGAAGAAGCTGACTTCTCTAAAAATCTGAAAGTTACTCAGTTTAGTGCAAAAGGTCCCCCTTAAACTGAGTTTCCCATAAGGCACTGTTACTTCATCAAAATTTGGTGTCAACAGTTTGTTCCTTTTTCTGGCACGCCTGGTGGGACCGAGCTTAAATGAAATTGCATTTTAGAAGGGTGTATGAGCCATCGCCCTATAACTAGATCTCAAACCATAGGCAACCCCAGTTTACTAGTACCTCCCCTATGGACAGTCCAGGTCGCAAATCAGCTGGTAACCGTTCCATTCCAGCCGCCCGTTTCTCTAAACATGTTGCCAGCCACCAATAGAAACTATGTGGCATGGGATGCCAGAAGTCCCCTAGTAGCCTCAGTAGCACTTGCTGTCTAGGACGCTATCCCAGTTTCAACCATGAAAGCTATACCGAAGTTTACTGGAGATAGCTCAAGAACACCAGCAGAACATTTGCAGGATGTGGTGGACGTATGTCTGGTACATGGGATTACATCACATAATGTAGCACTAAGGCTTCTCGCCGCATCTTTTAAAGGCAAGGTGGTGAATTGGTACCGAACACTGACACCTAATTCAATTTGCACTTGGGATGAGCTCGGAGATCCATTCTATGAAAGGTTCTCGAATGACGAAGATTGTTCTTCATTGTATTATCAATTATCTTTCATAAAACGAGCCCCCCAGGAGGCTCTGACGAACTTTAATGCTCAATTTCATGCAAATTGGAAGAGGATTCCTGTTACCATACACTCGACTCCTGAGTTGGCATTTATATTTTATCTAAAGTCCATCAATTCTAACATTTCTATGATGATCAAGTCTTTGGGAGGAGCTACTCTACCAGATGCTTATGGTATCGCTATCAAAGCCGATAATCATTTAATAGATTACAGAAAATTTCCTCTTTGACCTATTATGCCAATATTTCCTAAAATATCGATCTCCGTGCAAGAGGTCGCGTCAACTAGTGCACCCGCAACTGCCTAGTCAATGTACACTTATGCAACAAGCCCACAAAATGTGGCCTCTACATCAGGTTCTTCCAAAGATGAAATTAGCGACCTCAAAGAGATGTTGCGAACCATGGAAAATGATATAACCACTCTTAAGTGGAACCAATCAACAGCTCCAAAGCCTTCATATCAAAACTATCAAGGCAGGCGGTCTTCTTATTAGCAAAATCAATATCAGGGCATGCCTCACACTAATCCACCAGCCCTGACTGCAAACCAAATGGTGTTGGTGCCTACTCCGCTGGGGAGCATGTCACCAAGCTTGAGTAGGGAATTAACTATAGGGAAGAACAACCTTATTGATGATATCAATCTGTGGTGCTTCCCTTGCAGTGATGCGCATTTGCCCCAGAACTGTCTGCGTGACAACTTACAACAAAAGGTGGCAGAGCAACGTAGCCAAGGTGCAGCAAAAAAACATGGAGGTTATATGTATGCCTCACCACAAATGGAGAATGTGGTTCTTATTTCCCAAATAAAAGGAATGTCTTTAGAACAAGAGTCTGATATTGCTCCTGATCACGTGCTTTTCTCCTGGATGGAGGAAGAAGAAACTGTGTTTGCTAATGACACGTTCATATCCAAAACACCGCAAGTACAATATGATTATAACACATGCTCAAAGAGAAAATTCACTGGTGAGTCAATTGTTCCCCATCCAGCCAACCCGCAACTCAAGGGTGTTTTCGATCAAATTCCTGGTACTTCAACCGTCTCGTCACCATGTCAACCACGGAAGGAAATTATTATAGCAAGAACTAAGAAGCACAAACCTCTGAGTTTGTCACCATTTAATGTGGTAGAGAAATTGAAGAAATCATCTGCTAATGTGTCTATATGGGACATTCTAGCAATCCCAAAACAAAAGATGCTATTACAGAAGGCACTTCAAGAAGAGGTCAACCCGACACCAACATAGTCATTTGCTAGTACAGAGGTTGTTTATCAAATATCGCCAGCTAAAGTCCTTACAAACAATACAAAAGAATCCCCTTCCAAGGACATGAATAAGTTAAAACCTCAACCCTTCTTGACTCTCATTATAGGAAAGAAGTTATTGCACAATGCTATGATTGATTCTGGTGCTAGTACCACAGTTATACCTAAACAGATAGCCAAAGCTTTGGGACTTAGCTATGAACCTATGAAAAGAGGGGTAATGTAGCTTGATGGGAATAAAGTTGAGACCATAGGTGTCATCAAATCACTTCCTTTAACTCTATTCACTTGCCCTAGTATCATGGTGCCGCAAGAGACTATGATCATAGATGTTCCTCCTATGTTTGGTCTCTGTCTATCCTGAGAATTTACTTCAAAGGTGGGTGGATACCTGTCCTTGGATTGGTCACATCTGATACTCAAGACCAAACATGGTGCAAAAATGAATATAAAATTGGAGGATTTACATTATGAACATGTAGCAGATGAAGCCTTGATCAATTTTGAAGCCGTGCATACCTCTATCACCAAACAAGAAATGTATTGCATTGAATTATTGGAGGAAGAGAGGGTGAGCAGAGACCGGAATGAAAAGGAAGATGCTCTTTTGAGTGAACACATGGACAATGATCTTTTCAGAAATTATCATGCTACAGGATTGGGTAGCTATGTAATTTATGATGAAGACCAAGTGCTTCCGAAAGTTGCCAAAGAGTCCGAAGGTAGCCAAGCAAATGAGCTTTGGACACTATACTTTGATGGAGAAAGAAGCAAAGTGGGTGCTGGAGCATGGATATATCTAATATCCCCACAAAATGAAAAATTGTTGAAGTCCTTCCACTTTCATTTCGCCTATTCAAACAATGAGGCTGAATATGAAGGATTGGTTGAAGGTTTAAGCCTTGCGGAATGAATGGGCATTAAGCAATTAATTGTGTTCAGAGATTCTGAACTAGTAGTCAACCAAGTATGAGGAATTTCTATGGAAAAGAATGTCCGCATGAGATCCTATTAGCACCGAGTCTGGGACCTGATTGACGGTTTTGAAGCTTTCAACATCAAGACTATTCCCCGAGGACAAAATAGCAACGTAGATCGCATGGCCGTGATTAGTGCTCAGTTTGATCCTGTCTTTGACCTTCCTCATAATAAACATTAAGTACAAGTGCTAGTCCAACCAGTGATCCTTAACAATGATCAAAGTTGGCAAGTTTTTGAAAGTGATGAACACATCACCTCGTTTATCCAACACTCAGGGGAGTTCGTCGATCAGCTTCAACCAAAGACTGCCGAAGCTTATGAAGGACAAATTATGCAACTCAAATCTAATAAAATTCCAAAAGGATTGGTTACTCTTGATTTTTTTTTGATTGTGATGATGCCTAAAATAATAAATGAAAGTTCATAGTGGACAAAAGTGACTATGTGGACCTTCGGGTCTCTAATGGTAGGAATCTCCAAGTCGGGAAAAATGTCCCGCATCATGATAAAGAAAGACTCATTAGTTTCTGTGAGAAATATGTAGTGGCATGGTCCTATGATGATCTGGAGGGATATGATCCTGATATCATTCAGCACAGTATTGAGGTAACAGAAGGTGCAAAACTAGTCCGACAGAAACAGAGGCCAATCAACCCTAAAATTGAAGTGCTAATAGTGCAAGAGCTAGCTAAGCTCATTGAGTCGCGCATTGTCTTCCCAATCAAGCATAGTACTTAGGTATCAAATCTGGTCCTAGTATGAAAGAAGAATGGAGATATCTATTTGTGTGTGGACTTTCAAAACCTAAACAGAGCACCTCTAAAAGACCACTATCTGCTACCTTCTATGGAGTCAATATTACAAACGGTTGCAAGATCTGAAATGTTTTCTCTGTTGGACAGTTTCTCTGGCTACAATTAGATCCGAGTTAAAGAAAAGGATCAGCACAAGACTATGCTCACCACAAAGTGGGGAACATTTGCATATGGATAAATTCCTTTTAGTTTATCCAATGCAGGGGCGGCATTCCAGCGGGCGATGGACATCGCATTCAGCGAACTAATCAATAAGTTTATTCTAATTTATTTGGATGATATTAATGTGTTCTCTAAATCTAAGGATGATCATTTTGATCACTTAGAATTAGTTTTTCAAAAGTGCCAGGAGTTCGGAGTTTCCCTAAATTTGAAGAAATGTGTATTCAGAGTACCGCAAGGCAAGCTGTTAGGACATGTGTCTAAGGAAGTCGTTTCAATTGACCCAGAACTAGTGAAGGCTATCAAGGAACTTCCCCTTCTGGTGAATAAGAAAGGTGTTCAGTCTTTCCTGGGCAAAAGCAAATTTTGTCAACAAGTTTATTTCTGATTTTGCAGGAATAATTAGGCCGATCACCCTAATGCTGAAGAAATATTAGACATTCAAGTGGATGACCGAAGCTCAGGAAGCTTTTGAAAAGGTCAAGGACACTATTTCCACAGCTCTGGTGCTGGTTAATCTAGATCAATCCAAAGATTTTATAATGTATGCATTTAGTAGCAAGTCCAGTATTGCTACTATCCTAACCCAAAAAGATGACAAAAAAAAGGGGGAACATCTAGTAGCGTTCTACTCCCAAACCCTAAAGGAATATGAGGCAAATTATAATTTCGTTGAAAGGCAGGCCTTTGCAATAGTGAAGGGACTTAAAAAGTTTTGCCATCTAATTTCCTGCAACAAGGTGCTTGTGTATGTCACACATTCCAATGTGCATGAATATATCATGGAAGGGGAGATCACAGAAAAAAGGGCTAATTAGATCACCAAGATCCTTGAATATGACATTGAAGTCAAGCCTACTAAAACTATTAAAGGAAGAGGATTGTGTGAGTACATGGCACATAATGAGGAGGAACCTACCGCAGAGGAGCAACAAAAGCTCATCTTGATAAATGAACTAGAATCAAAAGGTTGTTGGCTGATTGATAGAATAAGGTTCATGCAAACTGGAAAGTATCCGCTAGGTCTCTCATCCCAAAAAAGGAGATATTACCGGCTGCAAAATTGCGGATATACACTAGTAGAGGGAGTCCTTTTCAAAAGGAATTTCAATGGTGTTCTCCTGTGATGCGTCACTTCAGAGCAAGCAAAGAGGATCCTTGACATGTTCCACAATAGTGCTACAGGCAGACAATTCTCTGCTAAAACCACCGCCATTAAAATCATGCATGCTGGCTATTATTGGCCTACACTTTTTAATGACTCCCACTCTTTGGTAAAGTCTTGCAAAAAATGCCAGTTCTTTACTGATAGAAGGAAGAATTCTGCAATGCCCCTCAAACCCATAGTGGCAGAAAAACTGTTTGCACAATGGGGCCTGAACTTCATCAGAATGATTAACTTGACTTCCAGTGCTGGAAACAAGTGGATTCTGACCACTACGGATTACTTCACAAGATGGACGGAGGTTGTTCTACTTAAAAGCACAACAGAAACATAGATTGTAGATTTCCTCGAGGAACTGGTGAAAAGGTTCGACCCTTCGAAGACTATCATTTTAGATAATGTCAGAGCTTTCATAGGCACAAAGGTGTGTCACTTTGCATTAACGAATGGAATATTCCTCAAAACATCATCAAATTATTACCCACAATGAAACGACCTAGTAGAGTCAACAAACAAGAGCCTAGTCTAGCTCCTTAAAAGGATTGGTTCGGAACATTAGAGGGAATGACATAAAAACCTTCGAGCAGTGCTCTGGGAAAACTGCATAAATCCTCAGCAAGTCCTTAAGACTTCGCCTTGTGAGTTGGTATATGGGAAAGAGGCGTTGTTACCTATATCCATGGAGATTCCAACACTCCAATTGTTGAAATCTTTTGAGATAGAACAAAATGGTGCCATGGAGGTTCAACTTGCCGAACTGTTAGAAGTACAAGAAAAAAGGGAGAATTCCTTAATAGCCATGACAAATCATCAACAAGTGGTCAAGCGATGGTTTGACAAGAAGGCTTCTGACCAAGGTCTAAAATGCAGAGACTTAGTGCTAAAGTATAATAAAGGGGCTGCTAAGCTAGGTCAACATGGTAAATTTGATAGTCTATGGGAGGGACCTTTAAATCATTCAGTGCAAAGAACATAACGCTTTTGAGCTAAAAAATATGGAACATGAACCCTTAGGAATCCCGATCAATGAGATTCATCTCAAGCTGTTCCATTAGGTACTGAGCTCTACTTTTGTACATATGTGAATATGCTTTCTTTTATTTTCCTTTCTTTGGCCGGTCTTTTCCGAAATTATTTTGTGCTTCTGCGGAATTAACCCATTATTACGGAGGATGGAATACCAGGATTGCTTTACACAAAACACACCCATGTGCAGAGAAATAAAACATGCTATAAAGAGACCATAAAACTGTAATACATATGAAAGTGAAGAGCCCATAAAATTGGAATACATATGAAAGTTAAGAGCCCATAAAACTGAAATACAAGATGAAGGAAAAAGCATGGATTTTTTTTAAAAAGATATATATCTATTTATATATATTCTTTACATTGCAAAAATGGCTGGGAAGCCATAATCCAAAAAATTACATGTATTCGAGCTATTATATATGTAATATGATAGCCTTTTTCCAGGCTTATATACAAACTATTGGGCAGGTAGTCTGAGCAGCAACAAGAAATAGAGTAAATAGGGAGACATTTTTTGGGAGTGGTAAGGGGTTTTCATCCAATGGCATGAGAGGAAGAAATTGACGCATCAATAACAGTGTCCACTTCTTCCTCGTCAGCAGGTTCTTTGGCAGCACTGGCAGCATCATTCGGTACAACCGCCATTGTCAAGGGAAATACCAAGTTCCTGAAATTAGTATACCAATCTACGTCGTAGAAGGGTATTACATTGTAGCTGTAGAACAGGAAATGTAAGGCCTGGGTAACCCTCTGCTGATGGTCATCACGTGTCTGAAGGTGGAATCCGCTGAGAAACAGCAGCCAAACGACTACAACTTCTTCCTTGATAAAGCGATGAAGGTTGCTAGCTGACGGCAGACCTACTCCATAGGCAACATAAGCAACAACCCCGCCAAGACCATTCAGGTACTTTTTGGGAAACATTTCTTTAACAAGCTTTAGGATAAGAGGTCAGGGGATGTTGATGCCTAGCATGGATGCCACAAAGTGAGAACATATATCAGTGTTCACCCGATACTTGTCCTCATACTCTATGTAGTCTTTACCCAGAACCCACTTTATGACTATCAAGAACAAGGAATGCTTATTCTTGGTCATCTGTTTCAGCCTCCTAGTAGAAACCTCCCCCAAAAATTCCGTTTGTGACTTATATGAGGTTAAACGAATTGGAGTGTCCATGATTCTGACACTATTCCTATGCTTTTGAGCCAATGTTGAAATTTACCTAATACCTAACCTATGAGAAGACTTGCTTAAAACTCTACTACCAACCTATCACTGCTCAAATGCTAAGTATGATTTCCTCACTACTTACTGGCCTATTTATAGAAAAAATGACAAGATGCATGCTAATCCGTTTCGAGAAAATGTAATAATAGCTAGTTGCCAACTTGAAAGGCGTGCCTGCATTTGCTCACATTTTTGGGCCAGTTGCATCTGTGAGGGTATGACTCAATGCATGCTAGATTAATAAGAGCTAATTAATTAGCTTTAAAAAGGTGGCGCTCATCAACAGTAAGATGCACAGACGTAGGCTATTGTGTCATCTCACAAGCGTTTCCCAAAGACCAAGGCAATATTCATATCTTTTCAGGCCCTGATCGTTTGCTTTGGCGTAATCATTCCAGCCGGGATATTAATTACCAACGCATACTAATGCAAGGTTAGAAAGAAAATTTCCAGCTCAAGTTCCAAGGGAATCACAACGTATCACATGGTTTCCAAAGGCAATAATAAACTCCTGCCGCCTCAAAATGGAAAGCAGTTCATTTTGCACGAATTACAAAATTAATGGTACATGTCGAATTAAATGCAAAAGAAATGCTTTCATCTACAACCTTGAGGAAATATTACCAAATATTGCATAAAAAGACTTAATATTTCAAAGTATTTTCACAAACGCAAAAGCTAAAAGTACAGAGTTATTCTTTTTTTGTGTATCTAGAGCTGAGGAAAATTGCAGAGCCAAGAACTTGCAGAGGTCTTCACCCAAAGAAAAATGTCGGAGACTTCATCTTAGCCAATGCAAGAAGAAATTAGCCAAGAGTTGTTTACAACTATACATTCTTCAGAGGATGTATATGTTTATGAGGATGTGGCATATGCTATGCCTGGTATACCTAGTAGGCCAAAGAGGGCCTATACATAAGAGTTGAAAAGACGCAAAGATTGCAGAAACAAGAAAAGGGTTGAAGAGAAATGGGATAATATTTACGATCCATGGCTTGCAAAGAACCCTAAGTCCTTAAGAGAAGCAACCTATGCAATGTTGACGGTGCCCAAGGTAGAAAAACCTACAACAAAGAAAATTTGGTACAGTAGTCTCCCTCAATACACAGTCCCGCTGGTGCACTACTACCGGGAGATTGTTGACGCTACCATCCAGTGGTATAACCCTAACACCCACTACATCGAGGGCTGAAACTTAAGGGTTCACATCACCGCACATGCCATCTGGCATATGCTATGTTTCCCAGACCCAAGTAAGAGAAGAGAGAACATTGAGTCCTTCTACCCTGGCAAAGGAGAGAAAACATAGAGGGTGATGAAAAAGAACTTAGAGTTTTTGTTGGAGGAGACTGGTAGGAAAGGAATCCCAGCCACTAAAATACCAAGTATTCCATTACCGCATGACGTATTACACGAGGATCTACAAGATTTCATGTCCATGCTAGCTTTTGTGTGCGGCCGAGACTTTGATGAGAGAGTGAAAACTTTTCAACTAGGACCGACCTTCCAATTTTGCAGGCAACACGATACCTTCTGGTATGATTTTTCCGAGTTTATGGTAGAAGAGATAATATGGAAAATAAAGAATTACCTGGCTGAGGAAAAATTTAGGTTTCCTTCTTTCCTAGTCCATATGTTTTTGCATCAAAACCTTGATTTCTTCGCCCGATATTTTCCATTAGCAATTTTTGATGAGTAGGGGAAGAGGAGGCCAATGTCCACATGGACACCTTTTCTTTCCACATCATAAGATTATTATGCATTTTTAGACTATTTCATAGCTCCGGTCTTGCATGATTTAATCAGAAAGGGCAACATAATTCGGCTTGACAAGGAGCATACCAGATTTATGCAAAGTTTCACTCTCGCTTGTGACTAGTTCTTAGGCAAGGATTTCACGATTCTTCAGATGTAGGAATTTACTGGTAAACCTTTCCTGCTCCTAGCCTTTGTCACAGATAGGGTGCTCACATGGAAATGTTTCGGCAGGTGTGTATCATTGATTTTACCTTCTGTAGCAGCAAAATTTTCAAGAAGGGATTCTTCTCTTGTCTGAAGAATTTCAAGTCGGTAACTCTGATAAAGAAACAATCAGACTAGTTGTTTGAGGATAGGCTGGCTTATCTAGGGTTGGTGTTGCTAAATGATAAGTGGGAATACAACCCTTTCGTCGACTTGCTAGAGCCACACATGAGAGTTACCCATATTCCACGACCTTACTGGGAGAAGCGGTGTAACCTGTGGGAAGACAAAGATGAAAATTTTGTTGAATTGGCGCATATTCCTACACAAGATACTAGAGGGCCATGGCACAAGTTCTACTTTGCTGTGGTAGTGGCCTAGGATAATGTCCTCATGGAGCACAACATGTACAATAGGTTGAAGAAGGATGAAAAATGGAGTGAGGAAAAAATAGAGGCTTTCTGGAAGTATCACCAAGAAATAGCACAATTAGATGCTCTTTACAACAATCTGAAGGATGACCAATAATTTGAAAGATGGTGGAAGGAGGGATACCCCAGCCTGAGCTCTAGTATTAATAGGAGCAGAGACCCAGATGAAGAGTCCAAAGAGCAAGAAGAGGAAGTGGTGACATCAGCTTCCTCTGCGCCGAAGGAGAAAGGCCCTGAACAACCCACCTATGTGGCCACGTACATGCACTTTAATATATCAAGGGGCTCACATACACTCACTTGAGCTACTAAACTAGCTAGGTTATTGTTGCTGCAAATGACAATGATTGCTGAAGCTCTAGAGACCCCCACTCGCGAAATGACAGTGCACAAAGAGCATTATCAGAGAGGGTTCACAAGAACCTGTCGGAAGAAAAGTGTTTGTAGCTATCCAGGAGCCTGAGGCTGAGGAGGAGTCACTGACAATTCTGGAGCCGCCATCGACTAGTCAACAAGTAAAGTTCACTCCTTCCCTTGCTTCTCATTCCTTGGTATCTTCCCCTACCTCATTGGCAATCCCCACCATGAGTGCTGGCCCTCTGCCTTCCACTTTTAATCCAACATATTTAGGAGGTTTTGCCCAATTTTCGCAAACCACTCTGCTTGTCCTTAATCCTCCATGAACCCTTACACCCACTGCTGCCGCTCAGGCTCTCCTTGCCTCACTTTTGAAAAAAATACCCCCTGTGAGTGCCACTTCTTTTTTCGCTATTACTGCAAATCCTCTTCCATCGCAACAGGTTGACACCACACTAACAACTCCTCCACCATCCCAGCCTATGAGTCCTACGACTGATTCCCCGTTTCAATCATTACAGATGACTAGTCCTGTTGCTGGGCCTCAAACCAAACTATGGAATGTGCTTCACTTCTCCCCACAAACTCACTCTCCATAAGAAAAAAATGCTTGCTCCTATGAAAGTTACCTATCCGTATGCCCTGCCTTCTGGTGCTCCTTTCACAGGTGGGCTAGTTTTGTCACCATCTGAATTTATAACACAAATTGATTGTGGAAGGGAGGCACACGCAAGTAGAATGCGAAAGTGCAGGGAAAAAGATGACAACGCTTTTGTCGAGCCAAAAATACAGACTTTTTATGATGAGGCCCAACAAGAATTGAAGTTTGTGACCATGTACCCAAGGGTAAGTAAGCCTCAGGGGGAAATGCACCTGGAAGATTATGAGATATATGCGGCAGGACTTGACATGAAGGTGGCCCGACCGCAGGATAAGGTTGAAATCATGGAGGAAATAGAACAGGTAGTCACTTTCGACTTCCTCAAAACTAGCCGCCAGCTAAAGAAGAAGGATGAGCAGCTTAAAACGACAAAGGGAAGGATTAGTTTTCTAGAGAAAAAGGAGAAATTCCTTGAGGTGGATGTTGCTCGTATGATGAAAAGGGCGCTGGCAGCAGAAGATGAGAGTAACAGACTTCAGGGCGAACTTGTAAAGACTCAGGCCACTGACCCTGCCATGATAAAAGAGCTACACTCTAAGAATTAGGAGGCAGAAAAAAATCTACAACTAAAGAATGAAGATCTAGAGCGGCTTTGTCTTGAGTATAGTCAAGGAATGGCATAGAGAAGTGAAGTATCAGAGCACCAATAGGCTCAATATGAGTAGAAAATACAAAAAAAGAGGCTGAATTTAAGGGCCTAAAAACTCAACTAGAGGAAGAACTTTGAGAGACAAAGTATTCTCTGGACGAGCACTTAGCAAATCACTCCCGAGCGGAGGAGAATTGGAATAAAGAAATGAGTAGCTCTACGGAATAGTCAGTGTTCGAGAAAAAGAAAAGGGCAGAATTGGCTGAAGCCATTATTTCAAGAGACGTGGAGATTGCTTCTCTTAAAAGCTCTCTCCTGCCTCCCCCTACACAGTCAGATATCATTCCGTTGGTTAGGAAATTTTACATCTCCCACTGGGAAAAAATTAAAGCCTTTTTCCTAACACTGCAGCCTACCCTCTGATTCATCGCCAAGGCATCAAAGCTGAGCCAGGAGGCCCATGATATGATTGAACAGTTCTCATGGTTCATCTTAGAGAAGGTTCCTGAGGAAAAATATCTGCTCATCAAGCTATACTCGGTCTCTGATGAGATCCTTGCTAGAGCGAGTATTGAAGATTGGGATGCTGCTGCTCAAAAGAAAAATAAGTTCATCCATTGCCACTTCGCCTTCCAGTGCACTAAAGCAGTCGCGACTATTCTGAGTAAGACACTGGATAGCATACAGGGAAGTTTCTCTGAGTTAAACGAGATGGGTTTTCCATCCCCGTTCCTTAAAGATGGCTCTATTGCCATGGTCGAACAGATTGCAGAAAAATAAGAAGAGAAGGAAGATAATCTGGAGGCTTTCAGGGATTTCAGTGATCCTCCCACGACGACCAACATTGAGGGAGTGATTCATCTGCTGGCACAACTGCTATTTCATTATGAAGTAGGAGCCGATTTACCCAATGCACTACCTCACAAGGAAACTATTGATCTAAGTGGAGCACAGGTGAATTTTTGCAGCATGGTGAAGCCATCTGAGGATGAATGGTCGCCTCTGTAGGCGGCTCTTTCCAATATCTGACTCCGCTGTCCCAATGAAATAGTACTTTGGCCTATAAACCAAAGAATTTTTGGGTTCTTCGTTCCTTAGTTGAAACGCCTTTGATAGTCACCAAAAGCTGTTAACAAATATTTAACTAGCTCCCTTCAGGTGTATTTTTCCTCTATGCGCTAGCTCGTGCATCACAAGATCAACTCAACATTTTATCTAAGTTTTGCTCCATCGCTCCGCCACTCCACGTGTCTACTCCTCACAACTCTGAGTCTTGGCATTCCTTTCACATTCAAAGAAACTCCGCTATGCTTCCACATGTTGTGGCTGCAGGATACTTTTTTCATATTTTCTTAATGCCTCATCAGGCTTTGAAAGGTTGCCACGAAGCCTTCATTCCCAAAATTTTTTTGACAGGCCCCATGGTTACTGTCTGTAGTGTATACTTGCTACGTGTCTGTCATTCATAAATATTTCAGCATAGAGATGAAGTAGCAACCACAGGCAGCGAAATGTTGCCACACGTCTCTTTTGTGCCCAACTGGTGATTGTTCCCTCCATTGTTGATGAAGGCTCCGCTCATTTGACACATGTAGCATTAACGCAAGTCCTCAGTGGTGAGGGGAGAGAGGTTCATACGGGTAGCGAAAGGTTGCCACATGCCTAACCAGCAGATCTCATATTCGGGAGATGGACCAGATAAACATAATAATGCTATTGGTCACTGCGTGTCATAATCATTCACACAAGGGGGTGACACTTGTCTGATCAGGCCTTGTTGGGACCACTGCCATCATTTGCAGAAGACGCACCTGTTCCTGGAATGACTGGATGCTTTGTTCCAGATCGATTCTATTGTAATGGCCTTGGGAATATTCTGATTCAGGCATCATTGCCGAGGATTGCAAATTTTTTTCTGTTACTGTTCTCCAAAATGGTGGGAGGTTTTCCTGCTATATATACTTTTCTCTGTGATGAGAAAAGGGGTTCAAATTTTGAGGAAAACTCTAGTTTTAGTAAAAGACACCAGGCGTTTATTGCTATTTTATTTGATTGCAAAAACTCTCAGACTATGCCAATTGTTTGATCTTTCTATTTTTCATGCTATTTGATCAAACTATAAACTGTGCTTTTTATTGTCTGGACACTTCATTTAAGAACTTCTATATATGTTGAATGCAAGTTTGCTTACCTAGATCATGTCTAATGACTCTTCTTAGTAGTAATAATTTATGTAATGATATTTTATTTCAATGAATGAATAGTCTATGCTATAACCTTAAGTCTCTAATGTTTTGGAACACTACAACACCATTCAGGCCCTTAGATCTATGATTTATCGTGCCTATCATTAAGTATTGGCACATCGCGTTAGATTAGACTTGATTTTATTATATCTGCTTCATTTTCCCTTTCCAAACCCCAATATAGAAGAAGCCAACTTCTCTAAAAATTTGGAGGTTACTCAGTTTAGCGCAAAAGGTCCCCCTTAAATTGAGTTTCCCATAAGGCACAGTTACCTCGTCAAAATTTGGCATCAACAGTACCATCACCCAACAACCACTTAACACCTCTAGCAATAAGGTCCCTGCACAACATGACATTCCTCCATAAACACGAACTAGAAGGGATTTCCTTTGAAGACAACAAGTTCCAAGGTCTCTCCAGACCATATAGGTACTTGTTACCCACTAAAGAGGTCCACCCATCATCCCCTTTTAGGAGCCTCCACACATTCTTCGACAAAAAAACCTTATTAAATTACTTTAGATTTCTAATACCCATACCTCCCCACTTCTTCGGTCTACACATTGAATCCCATGCCACAAGGGGAATTCTATCTCTAGTCTCAACCCCCGATCACAAGAATATTCTCATAATCTATTCCATTTTATCTTCAAACTTAACAAGAACCCTAAAGAGACTCATAATGTACAGGGGAAGGTTTTGGAGAGTGGAAGAAATAAGTTGAATTTTACCTGCCTGACTAAGGAGCACACCTTTCTAGCCTGCTAACTTCCTACTGAATTTATCCAACAAACCCAACCAAAAGGAGTCCAAAATCTTAGAGATACACAAGGGGAGCCCTAGATAATAAGATAGGAACTCACCTCTATTGAAAGATAGGATTCTAGCAAGCTTAATCTACAAAGCATCAAGAGTGTTGAGGAAGAAAATTTGACTCTTAGGAAGGTTGATCTTCTGACCAGAAGCCTTCTCGTAGTCTGCCAACAACCACTTAACAAATCTAACTTCCTTAACCAAAGAAATACCCATCATAATAGTATCATCAATGAACTATTGGTGAGTAATTCGATCACATCTAGATGACGATGAAAGAACTGTTAGAACCTTAGCCTGAAGCGCCTTCTGGATATTATGACCCAAAGCCTCCACCATCAGGATGAAAAGAAGCGGTGAGATAGGGTCTCCTTACCTCAGCCCATGCGAACTCCTGAAGAAAGGAGAAGGAGAGCCATTCACCAGGACAAAAAATGGGGGAGAATAAATGAGTTGCCCAACAAGTTGGAGGAACTTCTTGTAGAAACCAAACCAGTCCAAGACATTCAAGAGAAATCTGCAACTCACTATTATAAGCTTTAAGTAGGTCCAACTTCAGGAAGAAACCTGAGTTTTTAGAAACATTAATGGAATGAGCAAGCTCATGAACCGTAATGATAGAATCAAGGATATGACAACCCTTGAAAAAACCACTCTGGTGCTTAGAGATCAAAAACAACAAGCATTTTTGTAATCTAGTTGCAAGCACTTTCAAAAGAATTTTATAAAAAGAATTGTAGAGGCTGATTGAGTGAAACTCACCAAAATACTTTGCATCAAAAAATTTAGGAATGAAAACAATGAAAGTCACATTAAGCTCTTTGAGGAGGCTTCTAGAGCCAAAAAACTCCTTATTAGCATTAATCACATCCTCAAAGGCAATCTCCCAACACAATTGCAAGAACAAAAAAGGAAAGTCATCAGGGCCAGGGGCCTTGTTACCTTCAAAAGAGAAGACCATATCTTTGACTTTTGAGGCCAAAGGAATAACTGTCAGCTCCTTGTTCAAATTCTCTGCCACAATTCTAGGAATAAATTCTAGACAAGCATCCACACTCCTTTGATCCTAGTTTAGATCATCCTTCAAGAGTTGATTAAAGAACCTAGCAGTTTCTCTTCTAATATTCTCCTCGTCTTCCAACAACAACCCATCATCTCTAATTGAGGAAATTCTATTTGACGATTTATGCCTGACAGCAGTGAGATGAAAGAACTTAGAATTATGGTCCCCAGACTTCAACCAGATAGCCCGAGACCTTTTCCTCCAGAAGTCTTCCTCCTTGGTAACAATATCATGCAATTGCACAACAAAACTATCTTCTATCAATTGTAGATTCTATGATAAACCCTCCGATTGAATGATGTGCTGGACCTCATCCAACTTCTTCAAAATAGAACTTTTAGAATCAAAGATGTGGCCAAATGACTCTTTGTTCCATTTTCTGAGATTCCTCTTAACAAAACTCATCTTCTTGGCAACTCTGAACATCATACAACCATCAATGTTAACTTGTCACCATTTCCTGATACAATCCATAAAACGAGGATCTCTTAACCACATGGCTTCAAACCTGAAAGGAAGTCTCTTCCTACTCCCAAGCCTATCAACAACAAAAGAAATATGTTATCCCCATTCTTCATCCAAAATTATTTTCCTATTCATCCCTAGGGTTTGACCCTTGATAAATAATTATTTGATAATTATTTGAGATATGTTAGGTGTTGGTAAATAGATTTATCATTGCAATTTTTCCTTGAAAAATGACCCTGAGTTGCCTTGTTGAGTAGCAACAAAAGAACCAATAGTTGGAGAGATTAATGTTGGATTAGCAATCTTCCTCTAAATTTTAGAGGTACAACTCCCTCGTATGATGAAATTTAGATTTTTAATAGGTATGCTTTTAACCAGAAAGTAGGAAAGGAAAATAAGTTAAAATAGAGACACAAAGGATACATTTCATAAAAAGGAGGATGAACACATAGATTCATCCCTCAAAGACATAAAGAGAACATATAAGATGAAGGAAATAACTGCAATTAAACATATGACAACATCAAAGAAATAGTTGCAAACTCACCAACAAAAGAATCCACAATACAAATAAAACATGTTTGATTCACAGACTAGTCATATTTTTCTCTATTTATTTCTTTAATTGAAGAGATCATCGACTCTTTCCTTTGGACAAAATAAGAAAATCAAATAGAAAAGAGTGACTTTTCAATTTTTATAACTAACTCTTTTTCAATTTGGGAGTTTACAAAGTTTTATAATATAAATTACAAATAAATCCTAAGAGCACTTTTCAATAATTTTTAAATAAAATAATTGACTTTTACTCTAAATTTATGACCAATAGTCGAAATCTTTATTCATGCCTCCATGTGTTGTTACCCTCCCCGAAACCTTCACTCTCATATTTCTTTTTATGTATTTCTAATAATATATCATCCTTTAAAATGACTCTAATAACCATTTTGGGCACCCAAGGAGCTCTAAAATCTTGTAATATTTTGGAAAAATCTTGTAATACTTTGGAAAAATCTTTTGCCTCTCATTTTTTCCTTTAAAAGGTGGTTGTCAGTATTTTTGGTGGTTGTGGCAACCTTGTTGAGTTCCAAAAAAGTTGTCACATCCTCATTGAGTTCTGATGAAGGTTTTCTAACCTTGCAAATTTTTTGAAAACAATTTATTTTTGAAACCACATATGATTTTTGAATTTTTTTAAACACTTAAAGAATTAATTAAAACTTGACGACTAGGTAATTCATCCCGGATTTTCAAAGTTGATATGGATGTTTTCACATTATGGAAGATAAGCATAAATTTTTTTAAAATAGGTCAAGTTAAAAAATGAGGCCAGTGCTAGGTATCATCGAAAATTCATTTCTTATTCAAGATGGATTGTTAAATTTAATAAGAATGTAATTGACAATTTGTTAGAGAGTTGTTAGTGTTAGATTCAGTTTCATAGTTAGCTAGTTGTGTTAACTTTGATTTAATATAGAGGTAGCTTAATTGGATCTAGAATTGTATAATCTATTAGTTATCCTAGAGGCTATATAAATCATGTAATAATTTTCAAATGTATATATAAAAAGAGACATTTTTTTCATTTGTGTAATTAAAACATCTATCATTATTTTAACATGATAAGTAGAAGATTTTTTGGATGTGTTGTATACTTTGTATGTCCTACACACTATTGTAGTCTCTGTGTCCCAAGAGTATGCTTCAACAATAGAATGGGACAAGTCATGTTGAAACCTTTTGGGATATTATAAGTGATTTGTTGGCCCGTTACTTATATCCATTATTTTATAATATCACCTAGAATTTCTTTATATAAAATAATTACATATAAATTATGGTTGAACACATGAAAGAAATTTACCTAATTTTATAGTGCGTGATTGAGTGTTATTTTTGTTTTTTTTTAAAATACAAAGTTTTCCTATGGTAAATAATTATGGTATATTATGAATGTGTCATATTTTCTATTGAATTCAAGTTATATAATTAGAATTCTATTTTTTATTTATTTGTTAATATTATTTATTAAGATAGATGTATTAGTTTTTACCAATTCTCATTCTTATAAACCTTTAACACTAATATTTAGTCCAAAAAATAGAAATAAAAAATAAAACTTGGTATTATTATGTATACAAATCCAATATCACCACTAGATAATGACACTACAAGGAAGACAATATGCTCAACATAAATCTGAATTCAACCCCACATGAAAAAATTACTAAACCTCAAATTACAAAACACAAGTACTTGAACAATTGCCAACTAAAATATATGAAATATGACACATAAAATGTATCATAGTTTTTGTACACTATATAATAAGTATCACGTCATGTATTTTACACTAGAACTTGAGAATGTGACAATACATGTCAATAAAAAAATAGCTTATTGATCAAATGTAGAATACAAATGATCCTAACTTTTTAGAATACAACCCATCTCTAAATGCTTGAAATAGAGAAATAATAATGGCATCCATATATTTGAACCATGTGGCACTCCATGTTTTGTTGAGCCACAATATTCCCATTACAATTGAAAAGATAATTACATATCCTGTAGCCATTCCCATATCCCACCATATATCACCCTTTTAATCTCTATTAGTTTCTTCAAGTTCCTTTGGAAAATTAGGATGACTACCCAAGCATGATGTATACATTTGTAGTCCACATAGGCCTAAATTGTTGGAGAAGTATGTAAAATCAATTGTCATCGGTTGCCCTCCTTGCGGTATCATTCCTAATAGGTTAGTATAAGACAAATTAAAGTAAATTAAGGATGTGTTAAGTTGTAGCTTAGTAGGAATAACCCTAGCTAGAGTATTTTGTGAAAGATTAAGTGATTGCAACATTGTCATCTCTCCAATGGATTTAGGAATCTCACCATTGAAATAATTTCTTGAAATGTTGAGAATAATCAAATCTTTGAGGGATCCAATATTACAAAGAATGTTACCTAACAAATTATTGTCAAAGAGGATAAGACATTTTACTAATCTCAAAATTTTTATAAACTTCATATCTTGTCCTTTATTCTTGACTATTATTTCATATATAGAATATGAACTCTATTGAAATTCTTTGTTCAAATATTTCTATTTTTTCTAATTCATTTTTCATTATAGGAAACTTCATAAGGTCATTTGGAATAACCCCTAGAAAATTATTGTTTAACATATCCAAAATTTGAAGATTTTGTAGTTTTGTTAATTACAATAGAATTTTACCCTTAAACTTATTATTTTTTAGTATTAAAATTTGAAGTCTCTACAAGCCTTTAGTCTAATTTTCAATGTTCCCTTATACATTATTATTTCTCAAATCAATTTTTTTTAGAGAGCTACATTTTCCAAGTGATGATGTAATATGCCCTTTAAGTGCATTATCTCCTAATTTTTATGTCTCAAGGTAATTCATTCTCTCACATATATTTGGTATCATCCCTTCTAAGTTATTATTTTATACGTTTAAAACAGATAACTTAGAGAAATTCTTAAGACATTGAGAAATTCTACCACTCAACCTATTATTTGACAAGTCTAAAATTTCTAAATTCTCAAATTTACAAATAAAATTTAAAATAAAACAACTAAAATTATTTTTAACCCATGAATACTTATTTTTTAAGTTGATCCATTAAATAAGTTATCTATAGACTTAGATGGAAAAGGGATTTGAGTTCCCAAAGCCTACTTTGCAAATCCCAAAGGCTTCTCTTGTCTTCTTTGAATGAAATACCCAATTCAAAGCGCAATGTAGTGTAAACACGTGAAGAGGAGGAAGATTTGTGTGGTGTTTAATAAATGAAAATTTGACTATTTATGAAGTGTTTTTAATATTAAAACACACTTTTGAAGTTTTATGATTTTTCTTCTTGGAAATTGTAGTTAAATATTTTATTTAATTAAGAATTATTTTATTTTTACTTCTAATTATTTATTTATTTTAACATTATATAAATGTTATTTTTTATTTATGAATTATTATATTTTGTTTTATATTTTAATTTTATTTAGAAAATTATTTTATTTTTTAACAAATTTATATTTTATTATTAAAAAATTAATATTTGTGTATGAATAATTGTTTTCTTTTATTTTTATTTTGAAAAATGTAGTCAATTTTATATTTTTTTTTTTTTTCTAAATGTATGATATGTGTCATTTAGTTATAATAAAAATAAAATTTTGTAGTATAGATTAATCTAATAATATGCATACAATGTATGTCTAAATTCTTAAGAGATATACAAATTAAAAAATATTCATAATTTTTAAATTATTTTTCCATTCTCAAATTATTCGTTGTAGTTTTTTTTAAAATGTAAATTTTATATTTTTTTACTAGATAATTAGTTTTAATACTATATGAAAATCAGTAAATTTTTTTTATAAATAATTATTTATTTATAAAATTCATAAACTATGCATCACATTAACTCATGTGTCTTTTACTTATATCTGAAATTTTAATCTAAAAACTATTTTTTAGCTCATACTTAGGTTAGTTGGAATGTCGTCTTTTTCTTTGTCAAACATTTTAGGAGCACCTCATTACAATAGCCATTTTTTTACCGTTTTTAAAATTACAGTAGTCCATAAATTATGTTTGATTTTTTATGAAGTTTATTACTATTTTTTCAAACCATGTTAATAACTCATTTAGTTTTTGACATGAAATTTCTTAAGTTTGTTATTTTTACAATTCCATTGCTACTTAGGAGCATTGAACCCCAAAATGCTAGAGGAATGAGCCCAATAATGTACAAGATTGCACCATTTGTAGATATGTACATGTATCAATACATTCTTCCAAATTAGGCACAAAAGTAAAGGGGAAATGACTAATGAGCTTTAGAAATGTCATGTTTTCCTTACTTTAGTTTCATACTTTTCATCAGATTCTTGATAAGTTTTAAAGACATTACCAAACTTTTTCATACATTTTAAGTATTTTTTTAGACTGTAGGAATGAGGTTGCCCTCCTATAAACTATAGTGTATTTGTTAATTTTTTTTGTGTGATTGGTGATGTTGGTGCAACATGCCCTCTGGTACCATGGGGATGGGGGGATACTAGACCTTGTGACCTCTTTCTTGCAATAGGATGATTTAGCCAATCGAGTCAAGGCCCCCGTCCCATATATTTTAAGTATTTAAAGCATTGAAGATAGTATATTATATTAATGAATGATTATGTGAATTCTTGAATGTTTATGGAATTTAATGATTAATTATAGTTATTAATGATACAAATATTCCTTTGGAATAAACTAACCCATAGCAAAAATATTTTCAATCTGCACTAGAAGGATGTTAGTCAACCATAGTCAAAGGAGGTGATTGATTATAGTACATGTATTTTTTGAAGCTAATGTAGGTGATGGTCAAAGAGTGTAAACATGGTTCATTCACATGGATCACTCTATCTTTTCACTTTTTATTATTGATGAATCATTGAGAGGAGAGGAGAGACTTATTCTAATGGTGGTTAGTGGCTTGCATAAGTTATAATTAGGCACATCTTTAGTTATAACCATCTTCTTAATTGGTGTAGAGTCCTTATTAGATTCTTACACTCCTACTTCCACTAGCTTTTATTCTATTGTTGAGCTAAGAACTAGTCCTCTTCCTATGTTTTGGGGGAGTTGATAGTTCCATGTAGTTTTTTTATAGTTCTAAAATAATGAGACTCTCAAGGATCCTAATATATGTCTAATATTGTGAAAAATTGGATAGCTATATTTTATGTATAAAATAGATCTGAACATAAGCATTTCTAGTCAAATAATTTGTTCTTAAGTTTTTGTATGTTCAATATTTAATAAAGAAGAAGACACCATTTTTCGTGAATCTCTAAGTTAGGACTTGAAGAATTATGGGATTGCAACAAATCAAGCAAGGGACACTTGAGATATTGTAATATCCATTGTAGTTTAAATTATGTAGCTATAGTAGACTAAATTTTTGATTTTTGATTTACATTTTGTTGAGTTGTGGAATAAATAATTAATTGGTATTGAATTAAGTTACAGTATAGTGAGTCACTAAATTACTATCTACGTAAGAATGGTTATCTATAGCAATTATTTTTGTTAACTACAACAATTGTTATGTATAAAAATTTGTTTTTAGATATAGTTATTTCAGTTAAGTTACTTCAGTGAAGTTTATATTTTATTACTTGTCTATACACAATTGATTAGGAAGCTTTAGAATTCTTAGTTGCACATGCAGTGCTAGCATCATCTCAAGATTATGATTTCCTAGTTGAAAATTTAAATGAAGCACCTCTAGTAAAATAAATTGCTTAGTAAAGGATCTATTGGTCTATTAAGTTGTATGTATGTTATCTCCATCAATTGACTAAATATAGGGGAGCTCTACATGTTTGACATTGTTGGCAGGGATGATGCTAAAGTTCAAGATTCCTAAATATATTTTAGTCCATTTATATTTCTTTCATAAATTAAGAATCCTCATTTACATCAATTAGGATTAGTAGACACCAAAAATCAACCACAAGATACTCACTAACAATGTGCAGGAAAAGCTATTTAAGCTCAAGATACTATTATATGTGGAGGTGGAGAGACACTTTGGGAATATTTCTTCCTTTGAACCAAGACGAATTTGAACATATTTGTGCAAGAGGGTAACAAACTAAGTGAATCAATGATATAGAAATACCCCTTACACTAGTAGCTACTCTAGACCTTGGGAGAATTACCATAAGACATTCAAACATCATAGAAAAATAGATGGTGGACAACTTGAAAAAGCCTATTGTATTTGAATTTTCAATCGCAAACCAAGAATGGGTTGCTGCCTTGAAGAATATACCTCCTTCAACCTTGCCTAATTTATGTGGATTGACTATATATAAGACCCAAACATGTTCATGTTTGAGTTTGATATTGTATACATAAGCTACAACTACACCACACATGCTGATAGGTTGAAACTATTCCCTACCACATTGAAGGATGTTTCCTTGTAGTGGTTCATGGGGCTAAGAAGAAATCCAGTGCCAAATTGGAAAAATAATGAAAGAAAAATTCTTGCAAAAATAACAAGATTATTATCGAGTAGACATGAAAAGAGATGATATCTTTAGGATGTCACAAAAGGAAGAATAACCAATTGAATACTATGTGGAGAGGTTCCAATTTTTCCTTAACAAATCACATCAAAATAGGCTCTCCCCTAAGTCTCTAAAGCTATTATTTCTGTGAGGTGTAAATGAAGATTGCATGGATGCACTAAACCTCATAGGAGTAGGGGATATTTCACAATTACCTTTTGAGGAAATATGCTAGGTGTGTAGAAATTATTCAAGATCATAGATATGAAGAAGACAAGGGGTGTTAAAACCTTCTCTTCGACTAAAACATCCATTGGTGTTTTTAAGGTGGAATTCAACTAACTTCTATCCAACATGAAGGAGAATATAATAAGCCATCTAGCGACCCAACTAGACACTCTACACATCAAGAAGAAACAAGAAGAAGCAGAGGCTTCTCTCATTGAATATTGTCCACACTACCTCCAAAAAAGGGTATTGTAATCCATAATAGGGGATGTGGCAAAAGAAACCATATCAATCCCCAAACTATAATCCATAGTGGCAATCCTTTCAAATCCAATGGCCACCACAATGGTGTGGGAACCAAAAATGGTAGCACCAAAATGTCAGCTACCCATAACCATGACAATCTTTGCAACAAAAACTAATCATAATTCCAAACCCAACCATATCTGCTCTAACAAAACCAAGAGCTCATCATAATTTCATGCTCAATATGCACTAAACCCTAACAATAAGCTTGTTCAACAACCTTACACTAAAGAAACTATCCAATATACAATGATCTATGAGATAAGGCTAGTTATGTCCACCTATGTTCAAGAAGAATTCTTGTTGGGCCACCATCTCCTCACATTATGGAACTTACTAATGAAGAAACAACAATATAAACTACTAATGATTTAACAAAACAACCTAAACAAAACAAGTTACATCCAAACATTACAAATAAGGAACCACCATTTCTTGAGAGACTGAAAACCCAAAAATTTCATTATGAACCTGGATTTTATTTTGTGAGAAAAATTGAGAATGTTTGTGTCAAGATACTCTTGATCCAAGCCATTAATAAAGTGCCCATTTACACAATTTTTTTGAGGAAATTGTTCCTCAAAAAGCTAGGAAGGAAAAGAAAATTCCCCTACACTATCCATGTTTTAGGACAACTAGCTAACATTATGCTAGGAAACATAGTTGTCCCAAAGTATGCAAAACCTAGGAGATGTATTATATATGTACAATTTAATGGCACACTCATCAAGAATAATCTAATTGACTTAGGCGTATCCATCAATGTAATGAAAAGGGAAACAATGCAACAACTTCAACTAATGGATCTGAGACCTACACCCCAATTTTGCAATTAGTAGATAGATCAACTATTAGGCAAAAGAGTATTATTGAGTATTTTTATCACACTAGATTCATGGGAATATCTAGAAGAATTTAAGGTCTTGTATCCTAAAGCCAACCTTGGAGGATATCCCTTAATCTTAGGTAGACCATGGTTAGACACTGCAAACACATTTAGTGGACGTAGATCTAGAAACATGATAATTTATAATGGGAATATGACCAAAAATTAGTCCTCTACTAGCCTACACAACCACATGTAGAATTAGAACAAACTGTTTGGCCAATCGTGGAAGAAGATGACCAATAATCCCTGCAAACACATATGACTATAGAATGAAGGTCAATGGCCAATATTCAAGATGAAGATGAAATTCTTACTAATATTTGTAGCATAGAATATTGTCACCCTTGACAATTTCACTATATTTTGGCCCCCTAAATTGATGAGCCTAATTGAGTCCCTAATTTCCTAAATTATGCATTCCAAAGCCTATTTTTACTATTTTTTGAAGGATTGCAAGCATTGAATAAATTCAAACAATTAATGTTTTGATTCCAAAACTTAATGTCCTAGTAGATAGGGTCATGACCCATATGCCCATGGGAATATGGTTCCCCCTATCTTACCAAGGACCAATTTTTAATATGTTGTTGGTAGCATTTTAACATTTAGAATTCAAATTTCAATTGTCAGCTTTTAGAATTTGATTTTCGGGAAAATAGAACAATCGCATATAAATACCTAGTTATTTTACCATTTGAAATCTAAGACACAAAATTGAGAAAATACTATTGTCAACAACAAGTCGAGAGTAGCATTTTAGAGCTTTATTGCATCAATTCAAGATCCAACATCATGTCAAATTCTATGTGTGTTCATGTTATCATATTTTTGTGAATGCTAAACATTGTTGTAGGTCTCTAAAGAATTCAAGCATTCAAGAAAAACAAGATCCAAATCCTTGAGGTGATGTGCATGACTTCAGTCCTTTAAGGAAAACTTTGAAGGGTGGTGAGTTGCAACATTATGGGATTTCGTCATTCCTTCCTTTCAATTACCATTTCTATCATTAACATTGACATTATGGAAGTGGAAACACTTACATGGAGATTGACTGAGGCAAGCCCCTAAATGGCCCAAAATTTCCTCCCTCTTTGAATGTGGAGGTTATAGGTTGAAGAGGATTGAAGAAATCTTGAAGGAAAGTTTTCCATTGTTGCATTCAAAGCCATAGAAGTTGTAAAATCATAAAAAATCAACTACAAAATTATTTAACAATTTTTTCACAACTCTAAAACTAGGGAAAAAATGGTTAGATCCAACATCAAAGGATTACATAATCAGTTTTAAGATCCCCTATCAAGGACCATATGCCCCTAAGCGTTTGAGTCCTCCTCTACATGCCAAATTCAACTTTTGGTGATAGGTACAAATCAGCCTACATTTCCCAGATCCACTTGCAATTTATAGTTTTAGTCTATGCATTTCTTGAATATTGCATTTTTCATATTAGGTCATATAGCTTAATTAGGTCAATCATTCATTATATTAATGATTTGAGTGTTAAGAATGAAGACAAAACATGTGTTATTTATAATTTTGGAATGCATCTATGAAATTTGTGTACTAAAAAGGAAGATAACTTGTAGTTTATGCTTTGGTATACATGTATTCTCTTTTTCCATCAATCAATATACTATGTAATTATATATTTTGATATTAGTAGCATATAACTCTAAGAAAAAATAAATGTTCAAATTTGAATCTATAATTTTTCTCACTAATTTATCTATGGACACCTTGAAAGTTAGGGGTGCACCACCATTGGGCCCTCTCACTTAGTTCAATATTGTGTAGTCTACTAACACAAAAGTAGTTCAATGCTCTCTCTCTACCTACTATTTATGTGTGTGTGTCTCGAGAATTGATTAATATAAAATATCTTTATCTTTATCTATCTATGAGTGTGACTCCCCTAAGAATTGATTTATTGAAAAATTAAAACTAATTAATAAATTTGGATGCTAACCCTTATCTTAACCATACAATATCTACATTTATCAATTGAAAAAATACTTTTTTGAATTTAACAAGTAAACACAATGCTAATTTTATAGCAAAGAAAAATATAACCTTATGCTCCGAAATATAATATAAAATATAAGGACTTAAAAGAATGCTTCTTTTGTAACACTATCATTTTTTCTGCATAATTCATGTTTTATCAACTCACTAGTAAACTTGTTAAATTTATATTTACTTGAGAAAGTAGAAAGTTCAAATGACATGTTATTGTTAATAACAAACAAACAAATAAAGTCTACTATCTTCCTTTTAAATCTAATATCTCCTAGGTAATTATATTATAAAAATGATAGATGATTAATATAGATTCCAAGTTAATCTAACATACAAAATTACAAAATATTATGACTCAAATTACAAAACACAAATACAATTACTAAAAACAAGCAATTTTTTACTTATTTTTTAATCTACAGTATGAAAAGATGGCAATGCATGTTGCATGATTAACTTATTGATCAAACATAGATAGAAGTGATCATTCCTGACAAAATACAAATACTCTCATTGTTGCAATGCATGTTGCATGATTAACTTATTGATCAAACATAGATAGAGGTGATCCTTCTTGACAAAATACAAATACTCTCCTTGATCAAACATAAATAAAGAATTAATAAATCATCCATGAATTTGAATCAATGAACATTCAATGTTTTGTTGAGAAATAATATTATTATTAAATAATTGAAAAGTCAATTATATAATATATTGCTATACATATATGTCACCATATAAATTATTCGGCTCTAGGAAAATTCATTGCGAGCAATTCACCGACGGAAAATTCACCGTCAACAATTCATTGCAGGAAAATTCACCACCACAACAATTCACCATCATGGAAAAGTAACTGCCAAAAAATCATGCAATTAATTTTTCGCGTGGTCAATTGTCATGGCGGTGAATTTCCTCGCGATGAATTGTTGGAATTGTTGGCGGTGAATTTTCCCTCGGTGAATTTTCCGTATGCCAAATTATTCTCTAAGTCTTTGTTATTTTCTTCATGTATCTTTGAAAAGATAGGAATGCTATTGAAGTCTGACATAGATTTATAAATCACGTAAGTTTGAATTGTTAGAGAAGAATATAAAATAGTACATCATCATTTATCTCCCTTATAATATTATTCTTAATAATTACTATAGAAAACATCTAAATAACTTAAAGATCTAAAAAGTCACAATCTATAAAAATAACCCTAAATAATTTATTTTGTAAAAAACAAATGATTATAGTAATATCATTTCTCAAATAAATTTAAAAATATTACCATTAATATAATAAAAGATAATTAAACCTTCAAAATCCATATCTCAAATGAATCGCCATACATTTGTTTGAACAAGACTTCATATTTGTCTTTTTTTCCAAAAATTTCTATGCACGAGATAGAAGATTTGCGAAAAAACTTTAATGGACAAAACTACGCCTTCAAAAAGGACAAAGTGATAATTTTCAAAGTACCTAGCATGGCTAAGATTTTCCATCAAACGACTTTGAAAACTCTAAAAAAAGTCAAGCTACTAACAAAAACGTTACATCTATCTTTAATTTTAGTTTGAATGGGTCAAACAAAAACGTCAAGAAAATGATCAAGAAATAAAGCAGCTATGAAATTTCTTCTCTATTTCTGTCACAAATACTTTCAACTTGCACAACATAAAAAATGACTAAAAGAAAAATAAAATTATTATTTCATCCAGGAAAATTACACCACCACAACAATAGGAAATTCATCATCTTTAAATTGTAACTGATCCAATTTGCATGCAATTATTTTTTAGCGTGGTCAATTGTCATGGCGGTGAATTTCCTCGTGATGAATTGTTGGAATTGTTGGTGGTGAATTTTCCCTCGGTGAATTTACCGTATGCCAAATTATTCTCTAAGTCTTTGTTATTTTCTTCATGTATCTTTGAAAAGGTAGGAATGCTATTGAAGTCTGACATAGATTTATAAATCACGTAAGTTTGAATTGTTAGAGAAGAATATAAAATAGTACATCGTCATTTATCTCCCTTATAATATTATTCTTAATATATTACTATAAAAACATCTAAATAACTTAAAGATCTAAAAAGTCATCAATCTATAAAAATAACCCTAAATAATTTATTTTGTAAAAAATAAATGATTATAGTAATATCATTTCTCAAATAAATTTAAAAATATTACCATTAATATAATAAAAGATAATTAAACCTTCAAAATCCATATCTCAAATGAATGCTTCGCCATACATTTGTTTGAACAAGACTTCATATTTGTCTTTTTTTCCAAAAATTTCTATGCACGAGATAGAAGATTTGCGAAAAAACTTTAATGGACAAAACTACGCCTTCAAAAAGGACAAAGTGATAATTTTCAAAGTACCTAGCATGGCTAAGATTTTCCATCAAACGACTTTGAAAACTCTAAAAAAAGTCAAGCTACTAACAAAAACGTTACATCTATCTTTAATTTTAGTTTGAATGGGTCAAACAAAAACGTCAAGAAAATGATCAAGAAATAAAGCAGCTATGAAATTTCTTCTCTATTTCTGTCACAAATACTTTCAACTTGCACAACATAAAAAATGACTAAAAGAAAAATAAAATTATTATTATTATTTTTCCTAGTACAAAGTTTTTATAATTTTATATTTTTTCGTTTTGGATTTGATTTTGATACAATTATCTTTTATATAATATAGTATATAAATGTTTTGACTTTTATTAAGAGTATATATATGATTTGAATCTTGTTTTATTTTATTTTTATTTATTTTGAGGTATTAAACTAGTTTTTTAATTTCCATTTCTTTTATCTTGGATTAGATCTTTAGTTTGTAAAATTTCCCTTGAGTCAATTTTATAATATGTCAAAATAAATCATAAATTTTAGTTTTCAATGTGTATTTGAAGTCAATCTAACTTTTTTTAGTACATTTTATGTGTTGATTTGAGGCATGAAGTGTTTTACATGCTACCTTAGGAATTGTATTTAATGACTAACCATAGTTAATGTTTACACATCTAATTATTACCTATAAAAATATAAATTTGGTCATGATATACATGTAGACAGGCACAATCCTCCTGTCATAAGACAATTATTTATCCAAGAGCTTACTAATGCTACATCTCTAATCCCTCTACAATCTATTGATTAGAGTTCCCTTTAATACATGAATTCTTCATGGAATTGGTTATGGAATGGCTTCTTCCAACTCTTTACATGGTACATCTTCCTCATTAGATATCCATCCATTTTCTTCCCTTGATTTTTCTCTTCCCATGTTATTGTTTCTAGTGTGAAACCCATAAATCATGTTCCCTCTTCCAACAACCCACCTACGACCTAGATTCACTTTTCAAAAAGTTAGATAATTTTAAAATAAAAGTTTATTTCATTGCTAGTGGGAAGGATTCTATTAAGTACGCTTTAGCACCCCATACACTTCTCACATTTATAACTTATCAACTACTCATTAATTTTTTTGTGCCTTTCTTTATCCACTACAGTGTTAAAGGTGACTCCAATACTCATAAGTCTTTAATGTAATCTTCTTAGACTATTCTTATTATCATAAGATAGTTGCTAAGTTATTCCCTCGTACTCTTAGAGGATATACTATTTAGTCGTTCTATTCTTTGGATCTTAGCACTATCCAAACCTAAAACAATTAAATTCTTGCATGCCTCCCAAAAGACGAGTGCTCTATCTATTTGAGTGGTATTCATTTAATTAGCTAGCTACAATTTTTTTCACTTCTTATTGAATATGTGAAAATAAACTATTATTTTGGATCTATTTGAGTGGACATAAGAGTCCAATGAGCACCTAAATGAGTACTCATGGGATTTCAATCCCATTGTGATAAAAAAACACCATCTCCCTAATACAATTGAAGGGTAACTTTGTTAAATGGCTATTACGTTCCATCTAAGATAATATATGTACATGAAAATTTATAAATTTTCATGGACCTTTTGCATTCATATTAAGAAAGTTAAACTCAAGTTACTTACTACCAATGGTTTGAAATTTGGATCCTACCATACATTTTCCATGCCTTCTTACCCCTTTTAAATTTTAAATATTTAATAAATTTTAAAATAGTAATTATATGAAAGAAACCAAAACTAGTACTAATCAAGTGGCTATTGCTTTGAATGCTCTTTCTCTCAATCTTCAAACTAGTTAAAATTTTATATGATTGACTGGCCATCTAAATCATGTGCTCTAAGGTTTATTGAATGCTAATTTGGTCACTCTTTGTCTTGTTCATCCATTAGACCTATCTAGAGCTCTTCCAAAATTTTATAACAAGCAATTCTTTTGTAAGTATCACAAGGTTGAAGGTCATCATTCACAATTTATATCAAACTCAATCATAAGGTGTAGGACTTGTTTTGCAATGAATTTATACATGATGTAAATGATTAGTAAAATAATTTTACCTCGTAACATAGTTAAAACTTATAAATTTATACAATATGGTTCTCTCATATAATATAATAATTGTTGAGGTGAGCAATCAAAATCTTTAATCTGCAACACCAAATAACCTCCACATACAATAGAGAGAAGCAACATTGAAATATGTTATTCCACCAAACAAGAATTACAATATGATAAAATATGATCAATATGTGATCAAGATGCAAAATATGTAAGAGATGCCATGCTTATAAAGGAAAGGTGAGAGATAGGATTAAACAAGATCATGACAAGTGTCTTAATCCTATCACATGAGACAACTAAATCATAACTACCTAGGATAATGTTAAAATATAGATAAGACAACTAAGAATTCTAGAAGAAAGTTTATATCCTAAGTAAACTTAACATGTGAATAAGTCCATTAAGTCCCTAGTAAATAATTAACTAGGTACAAGACTTTAATCACACCAACACCCCCCTTAAGTGCAACTTAGGGAGGAACAAACCAATACAAATATGCAAAAGATGGGTCCTAAAAACAAGGCCTGATAAGGTATCCATGTACAAAACAAACTCTCATAAGTGGAGAAAACGAGAAAAACCATGTGGCAGAAAACTCCTCTCAAAAAGAGAGAAAACAAGATGAACTAAGAATCTTCCAAAACAATGTCCCAAAGAATAGGAACATGAAGAACATCACTAAAGCATGAAAAAGATGCAAACAATTATCAAAAGATGACTACTATAGTGTTGTAACTAAAGAATCTCCACTAAAAATAGGATGATCAAGATCAAGAAGACAACAATCTACATGAGTGCCCCTAATGACACTACTCAAACAATTATCAGATAACAAACAAAGGAAAACATATGTCAATCGAAGATACAAATGGCACATGAATCTGTACGAGTGACCCCAATGACACTGTACTCAACCAATGTAAGTTGAAAATACGGGTCACATTAGTCTAAAGAGCATTGATCAAATGAGGATAAAAGGTTTCCTCCACAAACATGAATGTAAGAGTGTCTATATGGTAAATGCTCCATATCACCAAAGTGCATGAGTAACCAACCGTTGCATTCACCTAGTACATGTAGGAACAAATACTAGATACATAGCTCACTCCAAAGCGAAACCAAGGAAGCATTTTTATGAATAGTATAATACCCCCCATAATGCTAACTTGGGAGAGGCATGACAAATCCACTAGAACTTTTTGTATCACCATGTAGTGCATGAAGGAGAAGAAACAACATCTAAAAGCGCACAAAAAGTACCTACAACTGAAAAAAGGTGTGCAAAAATAAGGCACACATGCATGAGGCAAGAATCACATTGATTTGTTGTTGTCATGGAGGGAAACTCACTTGACAAAGGTGTGAAGGAAAATAACAAAGGAATTACACCCCCCATGACACTTTATAATACAATGTGAGTACAAAATATGACATGCCTTATGTGCAAAATCTCCAAAATATATGTATAATAGTGTGGCACTTTATCTCAGTGCATTTACATGTAAGAGAGTGTTTACAAATGATGCTCAAAATGTCCACAAAGGACAAAATTTGCTAGATATACATATAAAGTAGCCCAAATGAAGTCATCCCATGCAAATAGAAGGATTCTAGGTGCCAAAATATCCAAGTAATTAACCTGAGTGTTGAAACACACAAAATTTTTTTATACCAGGGGATAAATCTAGAAAAGTGCATGAGTAACTCTAAATAACTCTGAAATACCTTTCCAACACTGCAAGAATTGTGGAAAACGAAGGAATGAGGAAAAAGTTATGAGAAAAAATTAAGAAACATATCTGGACCATTGGATAGTGCTTGGAACTAGATTTCCATTGATATCTTGTTTGCCAAAAACTGACACCTAGATCAAAAGTTATGGTGAATTTCTTGATCTTGCTAAAATTGCCAAAAAAGGCAAAAAAATTTAAGCCCCCTTGGCCTAGGGACTGGTCGCCCACACGACCAGGGGTCGACTACTAAAAATGTTGGGCACTCAACATAAATATTTACTTAAAATAAATTATTTTAATTTATTTAAAAAAAAAAACTATTAGTAATAAAAGTTAAAATTTTTTAAAGAATTTTTTATAAAATGTAGTAGGGGTTAACCCTCCCACCACATCCCTTTATTAAGTGGGTGTGGCCTTTGTGGGTCGCCACCATTAATGGTGGCAGTACCAATAAAGGTATTGCACCACAAATGGGGTGGCGCCCGAGGGTACTGTGCGGGTACCTTTGAGGCCCGAATTATTTATTTTTTTTAAACAATTTTTTTAATAATAATATTTTTTTTTTAAATATTTAAACCAAAACTATATATATACACATTTTATTTCTGTGAAATTATACTTGCATTAGGGGGCCATATGACCCTTCCAGTGAAAAAAATTTAACTTAGAAACAAACTTTTTCCCAATATATGAAAATTATATATCAAAATTCATGGAATTGGCCTCCCAATGCAATGACAGGGTTATTTTTTACCAAAAAGGCCCTTGTAAAAAATAGTTTCCCATATCTAAGTTTCAAACCCTTGTTTTCCAAATTTACAAATGGTGACCAAATTGAGTGAAATGAAAGCCAAATCTAACTTTCTCAAGCCTCCTGGATGCAATGATGCATCCAAAAATACTACCACTATAGAAAAAAGTGTTGCAATCACCATATCTCACAAAAAATCATACATGTAATATAGGATTAATAAATCTTTGCAAATCCTTTCTGATTCTTAAGATCGTATTGAAACAAAAGAGAAGAGCATACAAGAATTTAAAAGATCACAAAAGAAACTCAAATCATAATAGAAAAATTGATGGTAGAAACTCTCTAATAAAAAAGGAAGGGGCTTGTTAGATTCAAAGCTTTGATACCATGTTGAAGTGAGCAACCAAGATCTTCAATCTACAACACCAAATAACCTCCACATGCAATAGAGAGAAGCAACAATGAAAGATGTTATTCCACCAAACAAGAATTACAATATGATCAAGATACAAAATATATAAGAGATGTATTGCTTATAAAGGCAAGGTTAGAGATAGGATTAGACAAGATCACGATAGGTGTCTTAATCCTATCATATGAGACAACTAACTCATAACTACCTAGGATAATGTAAAATCTAGATAAGACAACTAAGCCTTCTAGAATAAATCTTATATCCTAAGTAAACTTAACATGTGAATAAGTCCATTAAGTCCCTAGTAAAGAATTAACTAGGTACAAGACTTTAATCACACCAACAATAATATTATGACCTACATTCACATGAATAGAGATAATATTGATCAACAAAAAAATTGTTCTTATTCCTATTTGTATATGAACACTTTTGTTGGCACGGCTCATGATAGAGCCCCTTCCCTTCATGTTGCTCTCATTATTTCATTTTAGTTTTTATGATTAAGATATACCCATAAAAAATATTATGGTCCACTATATATTTAAGGCTTTATTTGTGGTTGTACATATGTGATGGAATTATTATTGATCCAACCAATTAATTTAATATTTGCATAGATAAATTTTTATGTAATCATCATTTAAAGAAACATAGTTATGCCCATTTAGGTTTTTTGTTAAAGACAACTAATGTGATAATTTTTGATACATTGAAATGTATCAATTTACCTCTTCATGTGGAGATTAAGGAAGCTAAATTTTTATTCCATATTATTCCATCATCCAATAGGTTTTATACACCACTTTGAATACCATCTCTTTAGTGATGTAAATTGGTATCTTCTATGATATATCAATGTTTTAAATATATTTGTGGGGATAAAGTTATAAGTTAAAAATGGGTCCATATTGTTGTGTGGTCTCACAAAATGCCCCATTTTTCTCCTTGGCAAGATATGGACCCCCCTTTTTTTTGCTACCTTTCTTTTCTTTTCTTTGCCTTTGCTTGCTTCAGTACACTGCTTTTGGAGGAAATGGTAAAACGTAAGTTTTGTTTTAGCCTGCTTGGTTATTGCTTAATTCCCTGTCTTTCCCAGATTCAGAGTGTCATAGTTTTCTTTTGTAAGTTTGATCAATTTTCTAGATCTCGAAGTCTCAAAGTTGATGTAGTTGTGTCAAGGATATTGTATCTTTGGCTGGTCCTAGTTTCTCGCCTGGTGGTTAAATTATCCCGATGCGCATGAGTCCTTTTTCTTCATCGATCAATCTGATGGTTGCTTTTCATTTATTTAGCCGGAGGTAAAAAATCGGAGGTTCTATTGCAAACATGTTTAAATCATTTTGGTCCTCCTTGAACCCGGTTCCTGATTCCTCTCTTTGCACCTGGTTCTTATGGACCTAGTGGGTAAATGCCTTGATTCTCGGTAATCTTTCCAAGGTCTGATACCAGATGACTCAAATCTTGTAATCATCAATGGTCACATATTCAAAAGGCCTTTGCCTTGCAAGAATCAAAGTGACACACAAGAGTGCCATGCATGTTTTTTACGTCGTCTTCTTCTCTAGTGGTGGGCCTGTGCAAAAACCAAGGTGTTCGTGATTTGAACCCTAATTCGCCATGATTACACCTTTATTCAAGAAAATTAATGCATTGTAATAGGTAATTAATGAAGGTGGTAAACTAAAAACGTACTTGACACCACCTCGAGCATGCAATTACTTTGACAACACTTTACCTCGTGCCATATTGCTAATTTGCAAGGACATTGAAAGATCAAGAGTCATATTGCAACACACAAAGAAAGGTAAACCTTGAGAAGCCAAAGACATAACTATCAAGGGTTTCAAAGCTACATTCTAAAATCATTTTTTTTATCATTAGTGAAATCAAGTAAGTTTTGAATAACTAAAATTATGCTAGTCATTTTATGCATGTATCTCTCAAGATAATGGTATTTCCTTTGGTGATTGAAATTGTTGATTGTTTTAAAATAAATTTAATCAAATGGTAGATTGAAAGTTTTGTGAATTGTTGAAGATAACTGGTTAAATTTAACCCTAACTCGCACACAAGGCACATATTTGTAAAAAATGTAGGACACACAGGTGAAAATGAGTACTTCCAAAGCAAGGCCAAAAAATGATTTTCAATATTTTGCTTTGCAAGCTGTACTAATTTGCGGGATAGTTACTAATGCCCATCCAGGATGGTTTTCTGATGTCGAATTCATTGCACGGGCCCACAAGAGAACGCCTCTCAGTGTATGAAGAATATCATAACAAGTGGGTTACATTTAGCAGGAGGGTTTCCACCAGCAATGAAGGCCCCTTAATTGGTTATGGAATGTTTGAATTGTTACAACCCAGATAAGAGAGTTATTGAAAAGAAGGGAAGAATCTATGCATATCTCTCTGTGAAAAGAATCGTATATACATTTGGGATCCTCAAATTTCCTCAGGCGAACCTAATAGATGTGAGAACAAAGGCTAAAACCTAGTTGAGCACCAAAGACCGTAATAGGAAAATTAGTAGTACATAGTGGTTCCAGGAGGAGATTACAAAGAAAACAAAGCCAATTCTAATTTCTATGTTCAACCTAGATGTTCAAGATGTCATAACTATGTTAAGTAGGATAACTGGACTTAGAGATGCCAGTAAGTTCGAACCATGGATGTTTGTAATTATAGCCAAATTAATGGAAGGCCTCATGCAAATGCATTGGGGAAGTTTGTCAACGATAGAATACACGATCAAATGAAGGAATTTCCATAGTCAGGATGGTTTTATATGTCCTCATATGTGATTTATTCATGTGTCCCAAGGGAAAATAAGCAAGGGTTGAATAGAGTAGGTACCCTAGGTAGAGAAATAGGGAATAGTTTGATATATGATCATTTACCCAAAATTACTATTCATGAATACAAGGAGCATCATCAGAGAGTTAATGATGTTTTTTCCATGAAGCTAGTAAGAATAATGGAGGGTGACAAAGCTAAGAGGTTGTCTCTGGAAGCATAAAATATTATTAAGCAGGTTGGAGGCTGGTACATTTAATTTCCCACTTTCACCTACACCAGGGTGGAAGGATTCAAAGGATGCCCTTTCATGTTGCCTAGGTACCTAACAAAAAAATTGTTACTATTGGAATTGGTAAGACAGATGAAGTTGTTCCATGATCTTTTCAATGCGACACATAAAATATTTTTTGTCAGATTTCCTATCATAATGGGGAATTATAAGTGTAATGTGGCTAAAGTGGTTGATTTGTGTGAAGAGGAATTAAATATGTACAAATTGGAGTTATTCACACTCCAAAGAATTAACTATGATCTAGAGGGGAATATTGCCAAATGGGTAGCTGGAAATCATGCCCATGTTCATCATTTAGAAGATTTCTAGCTCAATTGTGATGACAAACACGAAGGAAGGAAAAGATCATATCAAAGATTGTCATTGCAATCGACGTGGATTCTTAAGCTCCATGAAATTACAAATCAGTTGGATGAAGATGATGGAGAGGTTTTGAATCTGGTTTATAACTCAACCAAGGTTTATGATGAACCTATTCTGGATCCAAATTATGAAAGTAGAGAAATAACAATCATTGAGGAAATTTTTGAATAGTTTTTGGTGCATACTCAATGATGGATTGATGATTATTGTAAGAATTTAACAAAAGTTGGGGTTAGACCCACATACCCGCTCAATACAAAGAAGAAATAGAGAGAAGAAGGTGAGTCTAGGTATGAGGAGCTTGCTAAGAAGAAAAGAAAAGCTAGCAAGGTAGCTACAACTATGCATATTGAGGAGAAAACTCCTGATGCCTCAAGCCAAAGAGTTTCATTGGTGCCAACTAGCCAACATAAATAAATTGGACCAAGTAAGGTCAAAGTGACAGTGAAGCCTATAGCGACATCTTCTTCCATAGAAAAGCCAAAGATCTAGCCTATGACTGATCAAGAGGTGAGAATGAAAATAAATACTCGTGCTTAGACAAGGTCTGCATCCCAAGGAGTTGCAACATTATTTACTTCTTCCCCTTCAATCAATACAGTTGTAGTGAAAAAGACACTGGAAAAGACTCTTGTGGCTTTGGACGAGAGTTCTGAATTAAACAAAGAACTAATCAGGGAGCAGATGGAGAAGTGGGGTGCCATGATGGAATGAGTAAAAGAGAATAAATCTAAAGATAAACCCATAGTACAACTAGTGATGGAAGAAGTGCCAGATATAGGGTCCATTCCTATAGATTTTGAAGAAGAAGAATTCATAAGAGGAACACTCACCCCAGAGGCGAGAAACCCTAAAATAGTTGTTGAAAATCAAACAGGGGAAGCTACAGGACATGTTACCATTGATGATGTTATTGAAGATACAATTGATTCCTAGCTTCTACTAGGGGATCGTGAAAATGATGTTGAATAACCACAAATTTTTGAAAAGACAGGAGAAGACTAGGTTGAAGTTGAAAATATAGAGACTACAAAAACTTTGGATGGCAGGGTGAGAAATGAAGAGAATCTTGATGTAACAAGACATGAAGAAAGTGATGCCCCGAAGATTGATATTGAGCACATGGATAGATAGGAAAATATAAGTCTTGGAAATGAAGAGATAAGGTTGAATCCCGATAATCTAGAATCCATGCCAGTGAATACCAAAAATGTTCCAATCCCGAAAGATGTGATAGGCGAGGTTGAAAACATAAGAGGAGAAGTTCCTAAGTGTACTAAAAACTAGAAACAAAGAAATGTTGTAGATGTAGAATATAAAGAAGATATACCTGATTGGTTGGTCAGGGAATTGGATTCCCCATTGGAAGTGGAATTAGTACTTCTATATCTCAACAACTTAATGCAAGCAGTGAAAACTCCTAAACCTAGATGTAGAGAAAAAACAAAACATGTTATGTAGAAGAATGCAGATGGAGGAAGAACACTCCATATAGCCACTCCAGTAGTGGATAGAAGAAAACATGAGATAACGCCTAAGGAGTACAAGGTGACAAGTATCAATGTTGTACGTACATTCATCCTGGGGACAAGAATTAGAAGAATGAAGATGAATTTAGAGAAAACTGTTGCTAGGGTGCAGAAAAGTAAACAAAAGAAAAGAGAGCTGAAAGAATAGATTGCTCACCTAAAGAACTTTATAGTATCATTAGCCCAATCTAGCCAAGCATAGACCGAATTTCCTCAAAATCCCGTACTCATGTCACAGGAAATAGATGGATGCTATCACAACACGTTTCCATAAAATGAGTGTGTTTGAAGAATGGATGGAGTATTTAGTAAGGCAAGGGGAAGAACTAATCACTGAAGTGATTGGGAAGTATAAAGAGGCATACCATTGGTGCAAAAATTCCAAAAGATTAGAAGGAGAATGCAGGTTCCACAAGAACAAATTGATGTTGGACGACAAAACTTAAAGGCTCTCATTAAAATTGAAGGCTCTCATTGAAATCTGCGATGCCCTTAGGTGGTGCAATGGGTGCAAGGCATAACAAGTCTATCACTCATCGCTAATTCAATCAAAAATAAATAAAAAACATTAGTGATGGAACACCTTAAGCGATAGGTCAAGATAACTCCACATGTCCACATGACAAGATTAAGGATTGAGAAAGCATTGCCTTAGTAACACTCAATATTTGTGAAGTAGCACCTAGAAAAGGAACCTCATCATGCATCACTAATTCATTCTCGAGAACTCATGAGAAATCAACGATAGAAAGAATGTTGGAGACACAAAAGACATTGCTCACACCGCTCATGTTGCTAATTTAAAAATCAAAGAAAAAAATCTATCCGCTATGAGCTATACCAAGAGGATAAGTTTATCATGCATTGCTAATTTGAATCCAACAGTCAAAATAAAATCTGCGATGAGTGATACAAAAGGCCATGAACAAGAACTAAAAAGCAACAATTAAGCACGTGCCCATAAGTTGTTTTAATAAGGTGATCTCCTAGGAAAATGCATCATAAGGACATAGAATGACTCAGGAAAATTTTAAGCAAAGGATGCAAAGGCCAAACAAGGCCGATTAATCAACTTTAAAATGAAGAATATCTCAACTTTAAGCAAGCGAAAATATTTAGTGATGAGTAATGGGAAACCCTAACCATAAGAGGTCGGTCACTTCATGGACCTCAATGAATCAAGTTGTTCTTAACATGACTAGGGATGGACCGTAGTAGGTCACTGACAGATTATAATGGCTGCAAAGGGCACATACTTAAGGGTTACTTAGAAAGGGTTTTAGCAACACCAACCCTAAGACATGACAATGAACGAAACCCTAAGCCTAAAGGCATGAATCTAACCAAATTTTAAAGAATTTTGAGATGAAACACAAAGAATTTTTAGGGGTTCCATAAAAAATCTCGCCTGTGCTTTTCCATCGCATTTCCTCACTAAGGATATTACCAACAACATCATCAAATTTCAATGTATTTGAACTAGAGACAGAGTTAATTACAACCATTACCAAGCTATTCCAACTTTCTGGAAAAGAACATAAAAGCAAGAGAGCCCTCACCTCTTCATCAAAATTCACTTTTATAGAAGTTAACTAACTGGTAATCATATTAAACTCATTTAAATGATTTGTCATAGATCCACCTTCAATAATTTTCAGATTAAACAAACACTTCATGAGAAATACCTTATTTGAGGCTGAGAGTTTTTCATACAATTTAGCCAAAGCTTCCATCAAATCCTCTATTGTCTTTTCTTTACATTATATTGAACACCACAGATGGTGCCAAGCACAACCAAATGGTTCCCAATGCCTTTCTATCCGGAGAATCTCCCATTCTTCATTAGACATTGTAGCCTCTTTCTGTGTTTTTCCTTGCGATGACTACCATAGTTCCTTTTGATACAAATAATCTTCCATCTACATCTTCCATAATTGATAATTCTGGATGCTGAACTTTTCAACCTCGAATTTTCCTTCTTCCATTGCTCCCACTCAAATCTAGAGGTTTCTTTCCAATCAACCAAAATACACATGGATCTAATACCAATTGTTAGGATTCAGGTAGATTGAAGCAATAAACATTAATAATTATATGTAGATTAAATAACCCATAAATAACAATGAAGAATAACACAAAAGAGATCAACACAAAAAATTAACGTGTTTCACCCAATATGGGCTACATCCATAGAAACTCAATCACCCAATGATTTTATTATCCAGTGAAAAACATATTACAATCTTACAAACCACACACCACAACATACATCTTGGGCTCTTATAACAAGCTTTTTGGAAACTTCTAGAATTAGGGTTTTACAAGGTCCTTTTTCATTTGATGTGTTATCAGGAAAACCTTGGTGTGTCAATGGGAAAAACCCTTGACGTGTCAATGGGAAAAACCCTTGATGTGTCAATGGGAAAAAAAATTGACGTTTCAATAGGAAAAAACCTTGACGTGTTAATGAAAAAGGATTTTTGGGGCGATGCCTTGAACCCCACATCTTGTTACAAGTGTACAGTATTTGCACATGATTAGTCGCCACATACCAAAAATCTCCCACTTGGAGACTAATCAAGCTCCACACCAAACAAATATTTCATAACCACAAAATAATGGTGTCATTAGAAAGGATACACAATTAAAAGAAATCCAATTTAATCCCACACGAAAAAATTACTAATCCTAAAACTATAATTTACATAAATACTTGAATAATTCTCAACTAAAAATCTATGAAATTTGACATATAACATGTATCATGTTTTTTAATTGTAAATTTCACAATAAGTATCACCCCATATTTTTTTAACTCTATAACATGAAAATATGATTTGAAACATGTTGCATGATTATCTTATTGGTTAAAATAGCAATGCAAAGCATCCTACCTTGTAGAATATAATTTATCTCTAAATATTTGAAATAGAGACATAATAATACCATCAATGAACTTAAATCATGAGACACTCCATACTTTATTAAGCCACAACATTCTCATTGCAATTGAAAGGACAACTACATAGCTCATTACCATTCTCACATCCCATGTCATCTCTAATAGGTTTTTATAAGGCACAACAAAGTAACTTAAGAGTGTGAAAAGTTACATATTAATAGCAATAACTAAAAATAGTTTATTTATAAAAGATCAAGTGATTATAGTAGTATCATATCTCTAATAGATTTAGGAGTTTCAGCAATAAAACATTTGATTTCTTGAAATTTTCTTAGAATATTCAAATCTTTAAAGGATCAAATATTTGATTGTCACCTAGTGGATTATTGTTGGAGAGGTCAAGACATTTTACTAATATTAAAGCTCTTGCAAGCTCCATGCCTTGTCCTATATTCTTAAATATTACTTTATCTATATCATTTTTTACTATCTAAATAGTAATAATAATCAACATGTTTAAGAATTTATGTGTTTTTATATTGCTTTGTCATTGCAGTGAACTTCATAAAGTCACTTAGAATAATGCTTATAAAAATTTATTGTTTGAAATTATATATATATTTTTTTGGAGTTTCATTAATTGCAATGAGATTTTTTAACTTCATTATTTTTTAGTATTAGATTTTGGAGAATATGCAATATTTTGATTGAATTTGATTGAATTGTAATGCTCACTTGTAAACTATTTTTCTTAAATTAAGGATTTTCATAGTCTTACATTTTCTTATTAATGATATGTCTTTTGAGCAAATTGTCTCCTAGTTTCAATGTCTCAATAGAATCTATTCATACATAGAAAGGTTATTATAGAGTGTATTCTAGTGTTATGTAGGTATTGTTGTAGTTCTGCTCACTTTTTGAAGAAGATTAATTTATCAAAGGCTAGAGGGGCATCTTGTGAAGGTATAGGTCAATGTGGATTTTTTCCACTAATTCAACTATTCTAATATTTCAAATTTTTGGAAGGAAGATTTGGGATCTTGTGAATTCAATGAGATGAAACATGGGAATTATTGTTTCAATATATTCATAGTCGTATTTGTCAATCAAGTTTTAAATCATTAGTATTTTAGTCATACACTCCAATAAAAATAAATCTAATATTTTTCACTAAGTAGAGATATGGCCAGTATCACAAAAAAATATTTTCTTCATCAAGGTGGATTACTAGATTTAATGAGCATGTGCAAATTACAATTTTTTAGGGAGTTGCCAGTGTTAGCTTTAGCTTAATGGTTAGGTGGTTGTGTTAGCTTCAATTTGATAGTTAGGAAACTTAACTAGATCTAGATTTTTTGGAATATATTAGACCTTCTCTTAGAGGCTATGTTAATCATGTAACCTTACTTAGCTATATATAAAGAGACCATTTTATTGTATTAATTTGTGTAGTTTATACATCTCTCATTATTTTAACAAAATAAGTGGAATATTTGTTGGATATGTGTTGTATACATTGCATGGTCTACACCCTACCATATTTGGTGTGACCCAACTTGGCTATGCTTCAACTATGAAATGAGACAAACCATGTTGAAACTTTGTGGGATATTATAAGTGGTTTGTTGGATCATTACTTATACCCATTGTTTTGTAATATCGTTTAGAAAATTTTCATATAAAAATACTTACACAAATTATGGATAAACACACATAAGAAATGTCTAATTTTATTATGACTAGTTGAGCTAATAGAGTATATGAGTGAATTTTTTTTTGGTTTAAATTAAAAAAGGTTTCCTAGGGTAAATAAATAATTATGTTATATTAAAAATATTTCATTATTTTTCTATTGAATTTAAGCTTATATTATATCATCCTTTTTATACATTTATTTTTCAATCTTATTTATTAATAGAGAACAATCAAGTATGATCAATTCTGGCTTTTATAAAAAAATTAACATTAATATTTAGGAGAGAGTAGAAAAATAAAACAAGAAGGTATTATAAGATGTAAATTATCAAAAATAAATATTGACTAACTTCATTCCAAATTCAATATCACCACCAGATAATAACACTAAAAGAAAAGATATATAATCAACATAAATCCCAATTCATCCCCACATGAAATTATTGCTAAACATCAAATTACAAAACAAATGTACTTGAACAACTCCCAACTAAAATTTATGAAATTGAACACACAATATGGATATAAAACAATTATTGTATGTCGCATAATAAGTATCAACCTATTTATTTTACACTCTACAACTTGAAAATATGACAATACATGTCAAGAATCAGCTTATTGATCAAAAGCAGAATATAAATGATCCTACATTGTAGATTACAACTTCTCTCTCAATGCTTGTAATAGGGAAATAATAATGGCATCCATATATTTGAAGCACGTGACACTCCATGTTTTGTTGAGCCACAACATTCCCGTTACAATTGAAAAGCTAATTACATATCCTGTAGACATTCCCATATCCCACCATATATCATCTTCTGAATCTCTATTAGTTTCTTCATGATCCTTTGGAAAATTAGGATGACTACTTGAGCATGATGTATACATTTGTAGTCCACATAGGCCTGAATTGTTGGAGAAGCGTGTAGAATCAAATGTCATCATTTGCGCTCCTTGTGGTATCATCCCTGATAGGTTATTATAGGACACATCAAAGTAACTTAAAGATGTGAGAAGTTGTAGCTCATTAGGAATAGCCCCAGATAGATTATTTTGTGAAAGATCAAGTGATTGCAGCATTGTCATATTTCCAATAGATTTAGGAATCTCACCAGTGAAATGATTTCTTGAAATGTTGAGAATAATCAAACCTTTGAGGGATCCAATATTCCAAGGAATGTTACCTAACAAACTATTGTCGGAGACGTCAAGACATTTTACTAGTCTCAAAAATGTCATAAACACCATATCTTGTCCTTTATTCTTAACTGTTATTTCATCTATATAGAATGTGGAATATGTTGAAATGCTTTGTTCAAACATTTCCGTGTTTTCTGATTCATTTTGCATTACAGGCAACTTCAAAAGGTCATTTGGAAGAACCCCTGAAAAATTATTGTTTGAGATATCCAAAATTTGAAGATTTTTCAATTTTGCTAATTGCAATGGGATTTTACCCATAAACTTATTTTTTTTTAGTATTAAAATTTGGAGACTCTGCAAGCCTTTAACCCAATTCTCAATACTCCCTTGTAAATTATTATTTCTCAAATCAAGGATTTTTAGAGAGCTGCATTTTCCAAGTGATGATGTAATATGACCTTTAAGTGCATTATCTCCTAATTTTAATATCTCAAGATAATTCATTCTCTCACATATATTTGGTATCATCCCTTCAAAATTATTGTTTTCTAAATTTAAGACCGATAACATAGGGTAATTCCTAAGACTTTGGGGAATTCTACCACTCAACCTATTATTTGACAAGTCTAAAATTTCTAAATTGTCCAATTTAGAAATAAAATTTGAAATATAGCCAGCAAAATTATTTCTAGCCAGTGAAAGAAACCGGAGGTATGTGAGTTCCCAAAGCCAATTTGGAATAGAACCGCTTAGAGAATTGTTCGAGAAATCTAAGTATTCAATGGAATACTGAGTCGAAATAAATTCAGGAAATTTTCCTCTAATATTACATTGATGCAATGCTAAGAACCGAAGTTGAAAGTTGGGAATGATAGAATCACTGACTTTTACAGTCAACGCATTGCCTGAGAGATCCAAAATGCTTAGTTCGGTACAATTATTTAAATTAAAAATTGAGAAAGTTCCATTTAAGCTGTTGTTGGCCAGATGAAGTTCCCCTAGCTTGGATAGCTTAGCAAAGGAAATGGGGATTGGACCACTCAAAGAGTTATTCTGCATACCAAGATACCATAGGGCTGAGAGATTACCTAGAGTAGAGGGAATGCTGCCATTTAATTTGTTTGATTTGAGAAGAAGATATGACAGAGGCAGAGCTCCAAGAAAGGCAGGAATCTTACCTCTTAATAAATTTCTTGAAAGGTCCAACTCTTGAAGCCGTGAGAGATTTGCAAAGGAGGGAGGAATTTCTCCTGACAGTCCACAACTGTACATGTAAAGTGCCGTCAAATTGGTGAGAGAAGCAATATTCCCCACCCAAGTATCTCCTGCCATACTGAAATTCACATAGCCCAGTCTAAGTTGCTCCAACCCTCTCAAATGTGTTATCCAGTCCTCCAACTTGTTGCTCTGCAAATCATTATTCCTAGAGAGGCGAAGGAATTTCAAGCTAGACATGTTACCGATCTCCTTTGGAATGGCACCATGGAGATTATTATTACCCAGGTTCAAGTACTCCAATTGCTGCAGTTTACTCAATTCTCTTGGAATGACACCATGGAGATAATTAAAAATTTGAATGTTTATGAAATGTTGTTAATATTTAATGCAATTAAAGTTTAATGACTTTTTATTGTTTTAAGAAAGTATAGTTAAATATTTTCTTTATTTTATTTTAGATTAAAATTATTTATTTATTTTATATATATTAAGAATTATTTTATTTTTTAATATAAATATAAATTTATTATTGAAAAATAATATGTATATTTAGATAATTCTTTTTGTTTCATTTTTATTTTGAATTGAAAAATCTAATAAATATTATACATTTATAAGTTATTTTTTAAAATTTTAATTTTTTTTAATATATGTTATTGTCATATAAACTAAAATTTTGTAGTCTAGATTAATCTAATAATATGTATACAAGTATTTTTGACTAATTAATGTTAAATTTTTAAGGGTGGGTGTATTTTGAATTTAATTAATATGAAAAGTATAAAAATAAATTTAAAAAATTGTATTTAATTTTGTAATTAAAAATGATTGTAATTGGACATGACATAGTAATCTAAATATTTCAAAGTTAAAAAGGAAACATAATGGTTTGTAATTAGTTTTGAATCAAAATATGTTCACATAATAAAAGATTGAGCCCAAGGATTAAGCTCAACCTTGCACTCACAAAAATGCCATGCACCTATAAAAATAAACTAGCAATCTATAACCTACTTTCTACTTCACTTGATTTATGTTTTTTTTTGTATTTTCTAATATATAGGGACTCATAATATTCACAAATAATTTTAAAACATTGGTGTTGTTCCATAAGGGCACATGCTCTCCTAGGTCAACACTTGGAAAATGTATGTAAATAATTTAAAGTAATTCTTGAATCATGCATATGCTACTACAATTATCTTGAGAGATATAGATTCATTTTATTAACAATTGAAGTGTTCCATTCTCTAAATGTGAATTTTATTTCAATAAACATTTAGATGATCAAATGAATGCAATTGAATGTTTTAAGGACATGACACCAAATATTACAAAACATGCTCACAATGAAAATGGAAAGGGCCAAATCTTTGACCATAGATTCGATCCCATAGTGGAAAAAGTAACTTTGTGCAAAAATAATTAAATTAGAGAGAATAACATATAAATGGAAGTATATATAGAGATAGGTGTAGTAAGTGCACAAATAAGGTGAATGCATAGTAATATAGCGAGGATAATATAGGTGCTAAATATGTGGGAGAGTGTATGTACATAGATAGGTAAAAGAGTAAGTGTGAGACCATAATAGGTCAAAAAATGATAATGGAGGGAAAATCATGTGAAAGTGTTAGCTAAAAGTGTGAAACGCTTTTTAGGATTATTTTTAAATATTATTGATTTGGTAAGTAAACATAGAATAGATATATCAATTTTGAGGTAATGCATATCAATTTTCAAAATATTTATTCAATTCTTTTTAAAATTCTTCCTCTCAAAACAATTCATTTAAATTGTATTAGCATTAGACATAGAAACCTCAAACCTACCTTCTCCATGCAAATTATGAGATTGAACGTATTAAAAAAATTCCTCACTTCACCCTTGATGTTAATTGAAATATTTCATTGGAATATGAACATATTGAATAAATTTAGTTAGTTTATTTTAAAATTGAAAAAGAATTACTTGAACATTTTAAATTATCATGAAATATATTTTGGGAAAAAAAGAAACTAAATTGTAAATAAAATAAAATAGAAAAAGAGAAAATTAGAAAAGGAGGCATAAAGGAAAAGAAACTTAGTTTATTTTTCATTCTTTCATTTTTGGAAAAATAGCTCTCAAAACCCCACCTTTGAAAATTTAAAAATTGGTGCATTGGGATTGTTTTGGATTGGATGACCTTAGAGATTGCATTGGATTGTGGATATCAAGAGGTAATTACATTGTTTTTATGATTCAATTTCCTCATTTTAAATAAAATTGAAGAAATCAAGTTTTGTGTGAAATCAATATGAGAGGTAAATTTATTCTTTCTCCTTGTTTCTTGCATTCCTTTGATGTTTGAATGTCATGCTCACCCTTAAGGTAGAATATGGGTTCCTTTCTACATTTATTCATAAGCAAATAGAGTTATTTATTTCATTATAGAAATTTTCAAAAATACCCAATGTGCCTTCACTGTGGTATTTTTTTCTCAAAATTTTAGAATGTGAATTTTATTTCATAGAATGGATAAACACTCCTTCTCTCTCACTAGTTCCCTCATCCTTGTGGTTTTTGGGTATCATATATAGCATGTACCTATCCTTATCCATCTTTTGTTTTGGTTGAGCGACTTTTTTTATGTTGATCCATACCCATTTTGTATGCTTTGTTGTCATTGTGTGTGTAATAATTTACTCCCATATTTGTTGTAAGTGTGATTGTGGCATTTTCAATGATATCCTAGCATAGTGGTGGGGTGGACCTAGGGGTGATACATGGTAGGGTGGAATAGAACCATCACCGGGACTAGAGGATCCATTTGGGGAGCTCCAAAACCATAATTAAGGTTGGTAAAAAAGCTAAACAATTTTGATTTATAATATAGTTGATTTTATCTTATAAAATGTATAATATAGAAAATTTGAGTCTTCCTATAAAATTGTACTAATATTATGGAACCTCTTAAATAGAAGGATTATAAATTGACCACATAAGTGGTATCAATGCTATATTTGCATTTATCATGTATCGACATTGGTATCAAGCACACATGTCATTTTGCATGTTATTTATCCTTTTTGTGATGTGGGTTAAAATGAACTAGAGAATATATTTTAATTTTGTTTTAAAATGAATATGATTCTTTGAAGATATGTAACTTGGTATTCTTGAAATCTCTAACTTTTTGTGTCTCTTGTGTGTTGGGTGTGAGGATCTATCTCATTATGGGGTTTTTTTATATTCTCCTTGTGTCCTTAGTGTGAATGGGATGGGTAGGACTCATTCCCCTTCATTATTAACATCATTTTTTATATTTTAAAGTCTCTTGTTGACTCCCCAACCCTTGGCCTGGTTATATCCTTCTTGGGCTAGTGGGTTAGGAGATCAAGTGTTACTGTTTAATTTGGTATCCTTATAATTCTTTTTTGTTTCTAAGTTTGGGTCATTTTGTGACTCTTTCCTTGTGTGTCCTAAGTGTTTCTCTTGACATGGAGTTCTTGAAATGAGCTTTGATTGGCTCACTAGAAGATGAAGGGAATTTTTGCAACCTCATCACACACACTTCAACCATATTAGATATAATTCAAGAATTTATTGAGAATTCCAAAAATGTGCAAGAAGTATGATTGTTTTATCATTCACAATTCTCCTATTTTACATAAAAATCAAATCCAATCTAAAAATACATAATTGCAGCCATATGGGTTGATGAAAAGCCATTACATAATAGATTTAAAACTATAATATGATATCAACAACATCAAAAACAAGTTGAAAATTACCCTTCCTCAAATTAACTCATTGCATTGTGAAACAAGCTCTTTAATATGTAATTTTTTAATAGTCAACTTTGTTGCTCCTCAAGTTTCAACTATGGATATCATCATCTATTGTTGCTACTACACACCATTAAACCTACAACAATACTATATTTTGGACCTCTCCTCCAAGATCTATGCCTCTTTGAACCTCTAATCTCCCCATTCTAGTCAAGAATAATGACTCCAAATTGGCACAATCTTATCTCCAACATGCATTGCTAGCACCAAACTTGTAACTCCCCAAAATTCCATGCCCCAACCTGGGAAAATTCATTAAAATGCATAAAAATAAAATATTAATTCTCACCTACATGTTCAAACCACTCCCAAGAAGTAACCAAGAATAGTTGGCAACCAATATTCTCCACTCCACACAATTTAAATCTAATTTTGAAAATGCACTTCCAGCAGAATATGGGCACCCCACTTTGTTTGCAACTATTGAGGAGTTTTAAAAGACGCTACAACAAATTATAAGTCCCAAAATCCCACATCCAAGTTTGCCTTTTGCATTTTCAAAAATTAAAAAAAATGCATTCTAGCACTGCTCCAACACTAAAATTTGCAATATAAATTAAACCAATTATTTAAAATCTGATTTTTGGTCTAAATTCATTTAATTATTTCTCAAAACATTATTCAAACTAGACCACATCCAAAATTAAATATTTTTGGTTGATGAAGGATTTCCTTACATCCTAGATGCTCCTACATCACTAGCCTAGATTCCAGTGTAAGTACATGATACTAGTGGAGGAAAAGGACTACAACAAATTTATGAGACTCCAACACTAGGTTAGGAGTCTAGACAATGTACCAAAATAGGATGCTAGCATAAATGAAAGAAACTAGTGAACCCACACTAGTGTCTCTCTAGTGTGCTAGTGTACTTCCTAAGCACTATTATCCTCCAAGTGCATTTTAGTCCTCTAGTGAGTTGTTCCTCTATTTTATTAAACAAAAAATTCTTCTAGCATTTATTATGAAAACTTTGTATACCAATTTTTTTCCCCTTAGCCTAGTAATTCTTCCCATATTGTCAATTTAAAACAAGTGTTTTGCTTTGAGGGTTATGAAACCTTTTACATTGGGAAGCACATTATTACTTAAAATGACCTATCACCATTCTAGTTTGGTGGAAGGCTTGTGCCTCCTATGCTTTTCTTTTCTTGCAAGGGTCTAACCCTTATATCATAGGTTCCTAATTGGATTTCATCCCTCTTGGGAGTTGGTTCACATGCATTTAGTGTTTGAAACTTGGTGGTCATTTCGTCTAGTCAAGATGTGATATCTCCTAGTTGTTATGTCATTGTGTAGGTTTAATTTAGCATTGTGAGAGGTTGTAAGAGTGTTTTGGTGGGGATTTGATGCTGATGATTCCCTCATCCCATCCTTGTGTTGTTCTTGTGAGAGAGTGTGATCATGGGTTATTACCTAATCATCATTTGGGGTGTAATTTAACTCTCATTATGATGAAATCCCATGATTGGTAAGTCTTCTACTAGTGCCACCTTGCTTGTAGAAATAGTAAGGTTTTATTTTTCTTATAATCCTTCTATTTTGATGTTTGATGTGACACCCATGCACACATTAGTGTGCAATGTAATATTTGATTTATGTATCTTTGTTGTTGGCATTGTTTCAAAAAATATTCAATTAGCTAATGTCCTAGGTGTGTGGCTTGGGGCACGACACCCAGTATTAGAGCCCATGTTTTAGTTTTGGGATATTTAGTTGATGTTATTGACCATGTGGTTGTTGTATGATTGATTTTTGTTTTCTCAAGTTCCCATTGTTGTGAGATATTTTTAGGAAATCTTTCTTTGCATGTCTTAGCATGGAATTTTAGAGGGTTGGTGTATACCGAATCATTCCTTGTGTTTGTGGAGGAAGCCTCTTGGGATTTTTCATACTCAACAAGATAGTGAAATGACCTTGGTTGAGAATCTCATGAGGTTGAGAGTGATTAATATCTTAAGCTATCTTATTGTGTACAAGAATGTGTAGGGTCTTAGTGTTGCAAGTATGAGCAGTCGGTGTTGTCAATGATGTCAACAATCTTGTGTTATCATTGGTGTCAACATATGAGAAGAAGTTTGTTGCAAGGATGTGTATTTGGTATTAAGTTGGTATTATAATTGATGAGGTTTTTGATGATGCTTTGATTAGTTGCATTATGTTGTCATTAGAAAAATACTAGGGTGATCCCACAAAGTTGGTTTACAATTTCTGGGAGATTCTAATTTTTGCTAAAATCACACATTTTTAGAAAATATAATGATTTAAGCCTTAAAAAGTTCCATTTAAAGCATTCCAATTGAAGATGGTTTGATCAAACTACCTTATATCAAACCCCCTTGGATAGAACCCCGCTAGTTTTAAACCATACCTATAATGGAGTCTCCTTTACACCTATCAAAATGTTGATAAAAAACCATTTTTTATTTACCTTTTGGGGGATCAAATGAATTCATTTAAAATTTATTTTTTGTAAGTATGTAGTCCTTATTATAAGCTTCCCAAAAGTATAATTTTAAATAAATTTAATTTTATTATTATATTTATTTTTTATTTCTTGTGAATGTAGGTTTTTCACCAAAAATCAAGCTCTTTGTTCTTCACATGTGGAAAAATAGAAGATTATCAAAAAAAAATTGAAAAATATGAGTGCACCAGATATTGAAGTCCTTAATCCAACCAAAAAAAATTGAATTTCGATACATACAAAAAAATTTATGTGTTATACGGTCCACCTATGTTTGAATTATAATTTGTTTGACTTTGAAACTTGACTAAGGAAAAAAAATCAATAAAACAGCTATGAAATCATTTGGAAGCACTAGATATCATAGTTGCAAATATAAATTTGAAAAAAAAAAAAAATTATCCTTCATGGAAAAAAAGTTGTGTTATATGGTGAGTGTCACTCCTTAAAAATGGTGTTTACTGAAAAAAATTAGTTTTCGAAGGAGATGGAAAAAGAAGTGCAATCTGATTCCAATTTTTTTAAAATATATATATTTAGAATCTACAGACAAAATGCCACAAATCACTAGTTTGTATCATCTTCAAATTCCTCACAGTTTAGCTTCTAGAGGTGCCCAAAAGTGAAGATTTAGTTACAAAAAATCAATTCAGTGTCCAATTTGGCCAAAAATTGTAAACCAATATTGTGGGATCACCCACTAGTGTCAACCTCTAGTGTTTCTTTGATAATATTTTGTCTATGGATGTATAGTTAAGTTGATAACTTGCAGTTGGTTTAGTGGTGATGATGAAGTAATTAAAATGATGAGGATGTGTCTTTGGTGCTTGGTTTCCAAGTGCTTTTGAGAAAAATTGATAAAAAGAGAAAACATTGAGTTGCAATGATGCTCTAGGTTGTAGAGGTGTGTCATGGTCTTGCTTCACATTTATTATGGGTTGAAGATCTTCCAATGCATTTTGGATATGTTGATAAGAGGTGTTCAGAGATATTATATTTAGAATTTGGTGTGTTCTATCACTATTCAGAGGAAGTTGTGTTCACTACTATCGATAAAAGTTGTATTTCCACTAGCGCCATAGTAGTTGTTGTATTCCCCTCCATCCTGAATTGCTGGAGCTAATACCTGGCCATCTGTGCCACCGATCAAGGGAAGGTGGGTTCGTGCTCTAGTGAATGAAGGAATTGTAGTTATAGCTGAATGAAGGAGCTGTAGTTATAGTTGAAGTTCCCTCAACCTAAGACGTATCAACAATAATCTACCTCTGGGGCCTCCCGCGCCCCTACTATTCTATGGGCCCTTATAATATACGAGGGGTCAGTCCTACACAAAGGGCCTGGTGGGGTTTGTGGAGGAAGTTAGAACAATCTCCTCTAGTTGGGCCTTCTCCTCCCTGGGGGCTAAGGCAGTGCTCTCTTTCTCGAGAAGTCGGCCTTCAAGGAAAGGATAAAGAACTATAGATATCCTTCCCTCACCCCCGATTCATTATTGATTGTCTAACTCGGGGGTGTAGGTGAGTCAAGCTCCCACAGGCAAGCAGAAAAAAAAGGTAGGATTACAACTTCCATCTGTATCTGGGCCTGATGGTAACAGTAGACTAACTAGCTGAGAACAATCTAACTACCGGGACCGAGAACAATCTAACTACCGAGGCCGAGAATAATCTAACTACCACAATCTCCCATAGAATTTTAGGGCTCTCGAGTTCAGCCCTACCATAAAATTTTAGGGGCTATAGGATCGATGGGAGCATCCAAATAAGGTAGCTCGAGCTATCCAGATAACCCCCCTACTATTTTAAGGGCTCCCACTGGTTCATCGGGGATTCAATCCAGTAGGTGGCTGGAGGATGAGATCGAGATTGAGTTCCTCCATAATGCAACTATCCCTCGGAGTAGACAACTACCTTTATCGGAGGCAGGCAATTCTCTATCGAAGGTGGAGGCTGTAAGGAGGAAGGAAGGCACTACCCCGGAAGGTGCCCGGTTGGCCTAACTAACTATAGTTATAACAAACCGGTAGGGGCCCCTGCCCCTACTATGCTATAGGCGGGGTGGGTAATAACTTACTTTCTTGGGTTCCATCCATTGGCCCATAGAATTTTAGGGGTCCTTTGATTGGTTTCCTGTTCGGTAACAGATATGAAGTTGAGTCGATCTCTTCCGCGAAAAGAAATTAGTTGCGGATGGCCTCCCGCAAGTTCAACTAGAACTCCTTGGCTAGTTGTTGAGGAGAGCAAGGTTGTTCATCTGGTCTATAGAACCAGTATGTGAACTATGTGTTGTAGAGGTGTCTATGAGAAATGTCTTTGCTCCACATTTCTCCACAAAGTAGCTTCAAGTCTTGTGGATTTGGAAGGATGCTGATAGTGTTGGTATCTTTCTTTAGTTGAAGTGGTTTGAGGTTCAGTGCCTCAAAATTTGGTTTCTTAAGTTACGCTATATGGCAGAGTTGTCTAAGTGTACTAGGTGTGTACATTCTTTAGGTGAAAGTTGTTGCGAAGGAGTTTGTTGGATTTCAGGGTGTTTATGGAATATTCCAAATTATGTTTAGGTGACAATTTTCGTTTGTAATTTTTTTTGGATCAAAGGAAGTGTGTACTTAAAAGCTTAATGGTGTTCGCAAGGGTAACAGCCAATTTGGGTGTTTACACTACTTGTGAAGTTGCTTCAATATTTGTGGATGCGTGGTGTGGCATGTGTGAATGAATTTAATTCCTAGATAAGGTATGTTGTGGTCCACTTCCATTTCTTTCCACTGTGGAAATATTTTGGTGTTGACCTAATTTGAATTTGCATGGTTTAGGTGCATAGCCGACCCTCGAGAATGTTTTCAAGGTTAAAAATGGTATAAATAAGAGTTGAGTTGTTGGGGAATGATAAGATAGACAAGATAGATGTGAGTGATGTGAATTTTAGATTTTTAAGGTGTGAATTTGAGAAGTGTAGTGTGAGCTTTCATGTGTTAGATCATTTAATGTAGTGAGCAATAGGTGTCTACAATTCTTGAGTAAGGCTATGAAGGAATTGGTGATATTGTGGTGGATTTTCTTGTTGCATTGAGATGCTTTTCTCACTATAACATTTTTCTCTATCTTCTTTTCTATTCTAGAAGTGAGCCTTTGGAAGTGAGCCCTTCTTTCTTCTGGGAAACATGTCCTTTCTTTCTATTATGGAAGTGAGCCTTTGGTAGTGATCCCTTTGTAACCAGTGTTGATATTACTTAATATTGTGAGCTAATCCTCACCGTGGTTTTTCGTATCTTGAGTTTTCCACATAAATTTGGTGTTCTCTTGTACATTATGTTGATTTTTTTTAGTTTCTATTATTTTTATTTCATGCTAAATCATTATAATAGATTAAGAATTAATTGAATGAATGTGGATCTGAATGTTTATGAGGGATTTGAAGTTTTAAGGTACAAATGATTCATCCCCCTCTCAATTGTCTTGTGCATTTAACAATTGGTATTAGAGAATTAGGTTCCTTGGAAGAAATATTAACTACTTGAGGTAGATCTTGGATAGCGCACAAGAAAGAGGCTCTTATGTTTGATGGAATATACTATACATTCTGGAAGACAAGGGTGGAAGGTTTTCTAGTTTATCTTAGATATGATGTCTAGAAGTCTATTGAGAATGGATATACTATGCTTACAAATGGTCTAAGTACTAATGATGAGATGAATTCCTATGAAAATAATGGTAAAGTGAGGTATGCTCTCTTAAGTGATATTGCTAGTTCTAAATTAGTAAAAGTTATGAATTTGAAAATTGCTAGAGAAATTTGGGTAAAGTTAGAAAGCATTTATGAAGGATATGATAAGGCCAAACAAGCTAAGATGCAGAATCTGAAGATCATGTTTGAGAACCTATAGATGTATGAAGATGAGAACATTACAAGATACATGAAGAGGGTAGATGAGGTTGTCAGTTCCATCAAAGGTCTTGGTGGAAATCTCAAAGAATAAGAAGTGGTAAAGAAAATTCGCAGAACTCTTCCTAAATCTTATAGTCATAAAGTATATGATATTGAGGAATCTCAAAATTTAAATCAATATACAAGAGATTAGTTGTATAGTTCTTTAATTTCTTTTGAGATGAGATAATTTGGTACAAATAGTGGTGCAAAAGTTGAGACTGCTTTTAAAGCTGACAAATCAGAGGAGATTAAGGAATTAGATTAGGAGGATCTTGATGATGTCGAAGCAAACCTTATGAGAAGAATGAAGAAGGGCACGAGTAATTACAGTGGTAAGTTACCTTTTAAATGTTTTAGTTGTGGAAAGATAGGTCATTATGCTTAAATATTTCTAAAAAAAACTTTGAATAACAAAAATAAGGAGAAAAAGGGTAAGATGATTAAGAAAAGTTATCATGTTAGAGAAAATACAAGTATATCTAATGATGAATCTGATTATGGAGATGATGATGATGGAAAATGCTTGTTCATGGCTTTAAAATATGAAACTAATTCTACTAACTTTGAGAGATGTGTGAAGGAAAGTATTCGATAGAGGAAAAGGATAAGAATGAAGGTACTTTGGTATCTGCTTTTGATTCTAGACAAGAGAAGAACTACTAGATCATTGAAAATGGATGCTCTAATCATATGACTGGTGATAAGAGCAATTTTGTTAAACTTGAAAAATATGGAGAAAAAGTGTTAGATTTGGTGATGATACATTTGCTAAGATACATGGAAAAGGTTTAATCAATTTTGATGGCAAGCATAATAATGATGATGTTCTTTATGTTAAGGGTTTAAGACACAACCTATTGAGCACTTGTTGGACGAATGTGTATCAAAGGATACAATCTTATGTTTCAGGATGATGGATGTAAGATCAAAAAAGGCTTTGGAACTATAATTGTTGTTGGAAGAAGGAAAAATGGAAATTTCTATCAACTTAAGGGTGTTGATGGTCATTGCTTTATGACTCAGATTAATGAAAGTTGGTTATGGAATAGAAGGGTGTTTCACATCAATTTTGATAACCTAGTAAGGATCAGTTTAGTTCAAGTTATGAGAGATCTGTCGAAGATTACAAAACCTATCAATGTTTTCTATAAGGAATGCCAAGTTGAAAATAAAACACAAATTTTCAAATTCAAAGAACAATCTACTACTAGACTATTGGAATTAATACATATAGATCTTTGTGGTCCTACAAGAGTAAGAAGTCTTCAAGGTGATAGGTATTTAATGCTATTAATTGATGATTATTCTAGAATGACATGGGTTACTTTTCTCAAAGAAAAATTAGAATCATTTGAAAAGTTCAAAGCATTTAAAGTTATGGTTGAGAATGAAATGGATATAAAAATTAAATGTTTGACGTCTGATAGAGGTGGAGATTTCACCTCCAATAAGTTTAACATCTTTTGTGAGAATCATGGCATAAAGAGGCACCTATCTGCCCCTAGGACTCCTCAGCAGAATGAAGTGGTTGAAAGAAAAAATATGACAATTCAAGAAGATGCAAGAACAATGATGAAGGAAGCAAATATACCAAAACTCTATTGGAGAGAAGCAATTCATATTGTTGTTTATATACTTATAATTTGCAGTTGAGTACTCAATATTATTGGCCTAAGATACAAATAGATGTTAAAAATTATGTGGAAAGATGTAGATTTTGTCAACATGCAAAAGGCAGGAGTCAAAATGTTGGGTTGTATCAACCACTACCAGTTTCATCTAGGCCATGGGATTCTGTAAGTATGGATTTTGTTTTGGGTTTTCCTTGAACTCCAAGGGGAAATGATGCAATATCTATTGTTGTGGACAGATTTTCAAAAATGGTTCACTTTATTCCATGTAAGAAAACTAGTGATGCTACTAATATTGCCAAATTTTTCTTCAAATAAGTAGTGAGATTGCATGGTATTTTGAAAAGTATAATATTTGATAGGGATACTAAATTTGTGGGATATTTTTGGAGGACTCTTTGGAAGAAATTGGGAAAAAATTTGAGTTTCAATTTAGCTTACCACCCCCAAAAGGATGGTCAAACTGAAGTAGTGATTATGAGTCTTGGTAATCTATTGAGATGTCTGGTTGGAAATTCACCTGGAAATTGGAATCTTACATTGGCAAAGGTTGAGTTTGTGTTTAATGATTCTCCTAATAGGAGTATAGGTCATAGTCCATTTTATGTGGTGTATGGTGTGCATCCAAGGGGCGTGTTTGAACTTTAGGATCTTGGTGGAATGGAGAAGAGAAGTGAGGATAGAGAAGACTTTGTTAAATTCATCCATGACCTTCATGAGGAGGTGAAAAGAAACATAGAAGAAAACAATCAACATTGCAAGTAATATGTTGATAAATAGTGGAGAGAAATACATTTTCAGGTGGGGGATCTTTTGTTGGCTCATCTTAGGAAGGAGCAGTTTCCATTTAGGGTGAGTATAATAAACGAAAAATGAAGAAAGTGGGTCTTTGCAAAATCCTTAGAAGGTTTTTAGCAAATTCCTATGAAATAGCCTTACCTACAAGCTTGGGCATTTCACTATTTTTGGAGGATTCTATACAGCGAGGAGAAAACCCGTGCAGATTTAAAATGGAAAAGAAACAGTTGCAGGGGGCTTTGGGTTGAGGATGCAGAGCAAAGAGAGCAATAGTCTCTAATTACAATGTAAATTATATCAAGGGGAAAATTAATAAAGACACATGTTGTTTTGTTGTTTGTGTTTGTCTCTCTGTGTTCTAATACTAACATCTACGTATTTCAATTATTGTTGCATAACCTAAATCTTGTTTCACTATATTGTGGGTGGTTGGATATTGAGAACTTGTGTTAATTCTAAACTTCCTAACTGTCATTACTTGTTAGTAGTTACAATCCTTAGTTTACTAGTAAGGTTGCTATCATCTAATTAAATGAATACCACTTAAATATATATAACACTATTTTTCCTTTGGATGGCATGAAAGGATTCAAGCATTTTAGTTTTGGATATTGCTAAAATACAAATAATAGAATTGCTAAATAATATTGTCTCTAAGAGTAGGAGGGAATAACTTGGCCACTATCTTATGGTAATAAGAATAGTCTAAGAAGATTACAAATCAAAGACTTATAAATGAGTATTGGAGTTGCCTTTACTATAGTAGAGGTTAAATAAAGGTGCAAAAATATCAATGAGTAGTGTATAAGTTATAAATATAAGGATTGTATGGGGTGATAAAGATTAATTAATTGCATTCTTCCTACTAGGCATTCAATAAACTTTCATTTTAACATTATCTAGCTTTTTTGAAAGTGCATCTAGGAATTGTAGGGGGGTTTTTGGACGAGGGAACATAATTTGTGGGTTTCACACTAGAAACAATAATATGGAAAGAGAAAAATTAATGGAAGAAAATGGATGGATATCTAATGGGGGAAGTTGTACCATGTAAAGAGCTAGTAGAAACCATTTCATAACCATGAAGAATGCATGTATCAATGGGAACTCTAATCAATAGAATATGGAGGGATAAAAGATGTAGCATTAGTAAGCTCTTGGGTGAGTAATTATCCTATGAGAGAAATATCGAGCTTGCCTGTACATGTATATCATGATCAAATTTATATTTCTCTAGGTATAATTGGATGTGTAAACATTAACTATAGTTAGTCATTAAATACAACACCTAAGATAGCATGTAAAACACTTCAGGCCTCAAATCAACACACAACATATACTAAAAAAGGTTAGATTGGCTTTAAATACACATTTGAAAACTAAAATTTAAGGTTTATTTTGACATATCATGAAATTGACTTAAGTTGAATCCTACAACTAAGAATCTAACCCAAAGTAAAAAAGAATTGAAAATTAAAAATCTAAATTAATACTTCAAAATGAATGGAAATAAAATCAAACAAGATTATACATACTCTTAATAAAAATCAAAACATTTATATTATTATATAAAAGATAATTATAACAAAATCAAATCCAAAATAAATAATATAAAATATAAAATTATAAAAAGCTTTTTACTAGTAAAAAAACAATTAGTAATGATTTTTCTTTAGTCATTCTTTGTATGTGATGCAAGTTGCATAGAACAAAATCACCTACCACGACGACAGAATTTATGGACCACCACTTTCATAATAATAACAGACTAAAGAAATTTCTTAGCTGCTTTATTTCTCTTCATTTTCTTGAGGGTTTTGTTTGACCCATTCAAAGATAGATCCGAATTAATCACTTTGAAAATCATAACGCTGCAAATCTTACATCTAGTGTAGACTTTTTTTGGATTTTTGTAAAGTCGTTTTGTCCACGTGAAAACGTAGTTTTGTCCATTAAACTTTTTCTGCAAATCTTCAATCTCGTGCAGAGATTTTTTTGGTTGCAAAGTGACGTAGGTAATCTCTCAGCTTTCTTTGAGAATTCTCCACCTCAAATATCACCGTGGAAAAGTGGTAAGAGATCAGATATGGGCTTTAAAATTTTAAGTATGTTTTAATATTTTAAGATATTTTAGTGGTAAGATTTTTAAGGAAATTAATGTGAAAACTAAATGGATTATCTATAAGAAATTAAAATTAGTTTTGGGAATACTGTTTTTCTAAAGCAATTTGACAAACTTTAGATATTTGAATTAGATTGTACTAAAATTTTATGAAAAAATAAAAAAACTAGGTGTCATTTTGACCAAGCTAAGTATAAGTCAAAACTTATTTTTCTTAAGAAATTAGATATAAGTAATAGATACGTGAGATATGTGATGAATATTTTTGTGAAATTTTTATAGATAGATAATTATTAATGAATTTTTACTAAAACTTTGTATAATACTATAAATAATTTTCTAGCCAACCTAAACTAGTTAAAAATAAAATATTAAATTCATTTTTATAAGCCTATAGTCGATGAAGCCTAGGTTGTAATGCATCTTCTAGATTTGAAAAATATAAATGATTTGAAAGTTAAGAATGTTTTTAATATGTATATCTATTAGGAATTTAGACATGTTGTCTATAAAACTAATAGTAATTACCTACTAAAATTATAATGATGTAATTATTATATTTCAAGAATCTTGGGGATTTTGTGAATACATTTTTTTAATTAAAATTGGTTAGAAAAATGAATTGGTCTCAAGGGTGAAGTTGCTCAGAAAATCTATGAAGACCTCCAAAGCCATTATTTGCATAGATAATGTAGGTTTGGGACTTTCAAGTCTAATTCCAATGTAATCTCAAATGAAAAAAATGGAGGGGAGAATTTTAAAAGAAGAAAAATGTCCATTTTGAAAATAGATATTCATTTCCCTAAAATTGATATTTTATTTTGATTTAATTTACTAAACTAAAAATGTAGAAAATATAAGTCTAAAAAGACTTTCACACTTTTGGCTAACTTTCACATGATTTTCCCTCCATCATTAAATTGAAATGGTAATCAAATTGCATACAAATCACAACATCATCCATATTACACCATTTTGAACAACAATATAATATATTGATTTTTGGATATTCAATAAATACAATCATATTGTATTTTACATTGCACAAAATAGATTTTCAAAGCCTTTATTTTTCATACCAACTACCCAAAACTACTTATAGGAATGTAACTCTCAAAACTAACTATAAACTAGCCCTTTTATTGTTTTTGTTATCTACTAACATTATAATTTATTTATTATTTATATATCCTATATTCTAACAATTTATGTAATACTCCAACATTCCTCCCTTATTATTTATCTATCCTATAATCTAACTATTGATATAATCTATTATGATCTTACACTTACTCTTTTATCTATCTATATTCATACACTCTCCCACATATTTGGCCCCTACCTTATCCTCACACTATATTACTATGCATTCACCTTATTTGTTCACTTACTACATCTACATTTGTGCATACTTCCATTTATATATTTTTGATGAGGTAAGAAAGGTTTTGAAAGGGCCCAGAACCTTGTACAAAGCGAAAAAATGGAACACAACCAAACACCAAAGTATCAAAATTTGCTAAAGAAACAAAGAAGCAAAAATAGGATTTGAAGGGCATCTGAAACCGTCACAAAAAGTAGAGAAACAACAAAGGCACCACAAAACAATACAAATTTATCAAGCAACACCTAGCTAATAAATAACTAGGACCAAACCAGGCCAGAAGATGAGAGAGGCCACACCAAAAAAAAGAGACTCACCAATCAAGGAGGTTTGAAGTTGTGTCTAACCAAAGAGCTCATAAGGAGATCTTGATCTAGAAATGGTTCAATCCAAGATTCTTAGAAGGATCAATCTCATCCACAAGAATAGGAAAATTTTCAATTTAATATTAAATATATTAAATTATAATAATTAATATATTATAATATGATAGTATAATATTTGTAATTCAATTTTTAAAAATAATATATATAATTTAATATTTAAATGTTAATAATATATATAAAAAAAGTTGAGAGATATCCTTCTCGAGGCATCTATTGCACTTTTATGTGATTAATTGATTAAAAAATAGATGCCTCAAGAAGGATATCTCTTAATGTTTTTATATATATTATTAATAAATAATATATATATGCTAGTAACATTCATAGCATGACACAAAAGATAAAATTATTAAAGTTAGGGTTAGGATTATGATTACAATTAGAGATAGAATTAGAATTTGGGTTGGGTTTATCATCACAATTAGGGTTAGGGTTAGGATTAGAGATAATATTATGATTAAGTATAGATTTACAGTTATGGTTAGGGTTAGAGATATAATTAGGGTTAGTATTGGGGTTAGTGTTGGGTTAGAGATTAGGGTAAGGGTTAAGGTTAGGGTAAGTGTTATAAATTAGGGGTTAGGTTTAATGTTAAGCTTAGGGTTATAGTTAGGTATAGAATTATTGTTAGGTTTAGGGTTCAAATTATGGTTACCTAGGTTAAGGTTAGGTTAAGGGCTAAGGTTAGCCTAGTTAGGAATATGGTTAGGGTTAGGGTTATATTTAAGGTTAATATTAAGATTTTTGTTACAATTAGATATAGAACCCTAACCCTAATTGTAATTGTAATCGTAATTTATCCTTGACCCTAATTGAACACTAACCTTAATCCCAAATGAATATTAACCCTAACCTCAACTCTAAGCCTAATAATAACCATAATCCTAATTGAACTCTAATCTTAACCCTATCTCTAACCCTAATTGAATTGTATTCCTAATCCAAACTATAAGTTTTCCCTAAGTGTATTTGAACACTATTATATCCTAAACCTAATTGAATTATTTTCCTAATTATACCCTAACTTTGATTTAACCTTAATTGAACCCTAATCATAAACTCGATCCTTAGTAAACCCTAACACAAAATGAACACTTATTAAACTCTAACCCTAATCCTAATTAAACACTAACCATAATTGAACTCTAAAAATATTCCTAATTACTCTACCCTAATTTTGTTGAGAGGTGATCTACAGTGGAAGTTAAATCTGTGTTAACATTTTTTGTTTTGAGCAACAAATTGACGTTCAAGCAATAAAGAAGTGGTGTAATGTCTCATATTAAAGATATTTTCCATCCATCTTAAATTTGATGTTGACAGGGATGCTAAATAAAGTGTCTGATATTTGCTATAAATCTATTAAGGGAGAGGACCCTATCGTGGGATAGGGTCCAATTGCTAGTATAGCTATGGACAGCCTGGGGGCCAACTTTGGACAGTTTGGGGACCATTGTTGGCCAATAAAAGTGTCAATAAATTTACACTTAGTATCCAACTACCAATCCCTTCAATTCAAAAAATACACAAATTGACCAATCATGTAATGCCACATCAGCATACCCATATTACATGGCTTAGTTACCCACTATCGATGCATCACTTTTTTTGGCTCTTTTTTGTGGTTTTTGAAAAGCACCCCCAAAACTTGGGAAAACGTGCTCGAATTTTCCCCAAAAGTTTTTTACATATTGCCAACTCAACGGTCAAGGGACGTGGCCAAAAAAAATAGTCAACTCAGACGCTGATGACGTGGAGCAAGGGGTCAAAGTTACCCTACCCACGATAGGGCCCTCTCCCTTAATGTGTTGTGAGTAATGTCTGAAATTAGAGGGAAGTCGTCATTGGTATTCACTAACATTTGAACCATTTTGCATGCATGACCAGCCGTTACAGGTCATGCATGCAAAACGTTCAAACATTTAGTGAATCATGCATGCAAAACGGTTCAAATGTCAGTGAATACCAACGATGACTTCCCTCTAATTTCAGATGTTACTCACAACACATTAATGGATTTGTAGCGAATATCAGACACTTTATTTAGCATACAGTTCATTTTAAGATGGATGGAAAATATCTTTAATATGAGACATTACATTGCTTGAACGTCAGTTTGTTGCTCAAAACTACTGGCAGCTGCCTGCCAATTTTTTTAAACACTTAAATAAACATTTTCTAAGAACGAAGAAAAATCATTAAACTTATAACTACATGTAAATATTAACAACATTTTATAAAAAGTCAAAATTTCAATTATGTAAACACCACACAAATCTTTACATTTCATAAAGATAATATTTTATTATCTCGAGAAGAAGAAAGAGCAGGGGGAGATTATTTAATGGCGTGCTTGACAAATAATTTGGTGCTCACCACCAAACAATTTCCCAGTGACCAAACATTCTAACTTTCTAATGTTGTGCCGTGCTTGACCAAGCGTTTTCTTTAGTGAAGAAATTTCTCCATTAAATGTTTTTTTCAAAATCTTCTATCTCATGGATTTTTCAAGGTCAAATTTGGTGGGCATAATGCAGTCGCAATTGGACGATCTGATCCATCCTGCTGGTTGGCATCAATGGGACTGAAATGGGGCGGCTACCGTGTGATTAGGAGTTGGGGGATCAAGCCAATTTACAGGGAACCAATTCTTACAAGGAAATTCGTGATTGCCATCGACAGGTGTTCAGTATACGGCAAGAATTGCTAATTTAGAGGTTACAATAAATTAATAAGATTTTGTGTTTTATTCGACACAGATTTAATGTGTTGGTGTGAATTTATATTTAAATGGGCTTGGGAAAATTAATTTTAGAGAGTTTGCTTTATGATAATAAAAATAAAAATTTCAAATTTTTTGAAATATATATTAAAAAATATTAATGTGATTAATTTTTGTCATCTGATTGTTAGTGGTGGATTTTTTCGGGGTGAATTATCCGCGGTGAATTTTCCATTGACGAATTTGTGAATTGCTACGCTATATGCCAGTAATTTTATGAACTTATTTGAGCAATACAAATACTTATCCAAGTCTGAATTGGACTTCAACGAACTAGCTGTAAAGCATAGATTTCAGATAATGGGACAATTGTTTGCACCATTTAAAATATTTAGAATACTAAGAGAGGACCAATAGTTAGGTGGGACCTTATTGTTGGTAAAGTCTTTGTGATTACAAGATTTAGGGCAGATTTTCATGCAGTTGTTTAGTTCATTTTGACTAGCAGTCCTTGTTCAATTTATTTAGTAATTATTTGTGGAGCTTATGGTCTTATGAATATTTATTTTTTCAAGCAATCATTTTAAATTTGTATTAATAGTATTAAAAAAAAATGTGCAGTTAAAATTTGGAGAAAAAAATTGAAGGCAAATGCTAAAAAGAGGAAAAGAAATTTGTGGAACCATGAGGCATTTTGACAATATGCAGTTGATGCTTATTTTCAACCCTTCCATTTTTTACAACTTATTTTCAATTTCTAGGCAGTAGCTACTCTATTAAAATAGGAAAAGATTTCAAATTATCATTTTTTCATAATTAAAAATTTTCTTGGAAACACTTCAGCAACTCAAATTGAAGAAGAAAACAACCTTAAACAATTACATGAAGATATGAGATAAATCTTGAAATATATTTATACTACAAATTATTAATTAGCCGATAGGCTATATATGGTGTGAGGTTTCGGCCTAAAACCTATCTCACGCCGTGTACTACTAGAGGTTTTAAATAAACAACTCCTAGTTTGTAGGCAACCACCGAGATATCTTGAGATATCTTAAATGCATTAAATGCTATTGAATTTGGTGGATGAGAGTCGCATCGATTTTACTGAGGTGAACAATGATGATACAACTATTTGAAGGGAGTTGAGGTCAAAATTATCTTAACATGTCCCTTCAATAGTAACTATCTGAGAGCTCATTATGCCATTGCCATTGCCCAGTATGCCTACAAAAATAATGAATCAGTTAATAAACAAAATATCTTTCATCATAGATTACTAAGAAAGCAAAGCAACTGGAAGAAAACTAAGGACACCACAACAGAGATTTGTATCCAACAAAAAGTATAAGAACAATCCATGGTACTTTACTTTCTGCCATTGTTTCTAGCAAAAATTATACTCTTTAGTTAATTTTTCATTGCTACTCACAAGTATTTTGGGCAATCATGGCACTCTCTACTTACTTTGCAGTCTGTATAATGATTTTAAGGCCGACTCTACACTGTTATTTTGATTGTTGCACCATTCCTTGCTCAACAAACTAACTTCTTTCTGGTTTTTCTTCACTTTATGCCTTCGTGAGTGAGCTTTTCACTAGTTTTTTCCTGCTTTCCCCACCGCTATTAGTTTATTGAGCTTTCACTTCTCCAATTTGGTGAGTTGTATCCTAAAAATAAGGTTTCAAGGATGGTTTTAGAGTATGCTTATTAAAATGAAAATTATGACCAAGATCCTAATAATGAGCACATTAAGGTTGTAAAATTAGGGCGCCCTTTATCCTATGTAGTTAAGTATGGTGAAAAAGAGTATGGAGAAAGCAATAAAAAATTGGTGAAAAGCAACCAAAAAAATGGAAAAAATTGATGAACGAGTGATATTCATTTAATCATCTTGCATTGATACGGACTCAAGATTCGGCTAATATTGAAGGGTAAATATTGAGCACACCATTCTACCTGCTGTTGTTTTGCATACGAATATTCATTTGTACATAACAATTGAAGAGACCCATCATTAAATCTAAGTGGTTCTCAGATAGCTACAATAATTAGAAAACCCTTAAAATTTCAATTTAAAGAAAAAACAAAAAGCGAAAACAACCCTAAAAAGATCTAGAAAAGTATCTAAAATGAAGGCATCTGAATTTTGAACCAGAAACAAATGTGGAGTTTGAGCCTAACGGAACAAAGTATATGTTAATATATTTTCCATTCTTCATTCCTGTGATAACTATTCCCTTTGACTGGCAATTGTTGGATCCAACTTTAAGCTTTTGCTATTTTTTGATATGATCATATAATTAAGATATTGGGCATTTGAGAGGGAGCCTAAAAATTAAAGAAAATACTAAGTCTGTAAGGTAAAGATTGCAAGTTGAAATAGGATGAAAAGAAATATTGTAGCCTATTATCATATATGAAAAATCCATAGATAAAACCACAGATTCTAATACCTTGATTTAACAGCTAACAACAAAATTATTTTTAAATGAAATAAAACAACATAAATTGATCCTATCAAATACATAAAAAGCTCACTGCACTCATGGCAAGTGACTTACCTCAAGATTCTACACAAATTGTGTTTTGTTGTCAACAATGCCGATGATAGGGTTTTGTATTGATTTTACACCTTTTGACAACTATTTTCATGCAGATTGAAATTTGTCTTTTAATTTAGATTCATACACGATTTTGGATGTTGTGGATCTTATTACTCATCTCAAATGGGACATTAAAGTTTAACTAAAAAATCAAGTGTCACAATTAAAATCTAAAATAAATTATTTAATATTCTTTATTTACATTTATTAATCTTAAATTATTTATATAGATGTAATTTATTCCCTCACAATAGTTGTTTGATGTAATTAGTTGGATGTTGTGTGTTTGCAAAGACTTCAAAAAGAACAGATAGGGTGTCATTGAATGGATTACGTGGTGCATTCCTTGCTAAAAGGAATCATAATTCTCTACTTTTTCTGACAATATTTTAAATTTATAGAGCCTATTATTTAATATTTTTTATTTTTATTAATATTGTCACCTTAAGGGCCATGTATCATTAATAGAGTTGAAGACTAGAGTAGGGTAAGTGCACCAAGATGGTTCCCAAAAAAGGGGCTTAAGTGGCCACTTTTTTTTCTGAAATCAGGAAATACTAACCTTGGACGTGAAATTGAGGATAGCTACACTCAAAATTTTTAGATGGAACAAAAACAAGGACCGCAGTGCTTCAAGTCTACTTTCTAAACTACTAATTTATTTTGAAAATGGTTGAGATTAAGGGGTTCAAAAGAGGGATGCACACAAATTGAACATTGTTGTTTTTGTCAAAAAAATATAACATAGCAACTCTTGTGTGACCCGAGCATGGTGAAATTTTTTGTAGTATTTTTAAAATCGCTCCAGTCAAAAGTTAGATAACAGTATGTAGTAGGGATTGGATTTTTTCTGATAATTTTTTAATGAATATTTGATTTTTTATTAATTTTCTAAGTGGGCAATTCCTAAAAAGTAGAATTTTGGCCATGCTCCCCCTAAATTTTTTTGAAACTAATTAATTTTTTTTTAAATTTACTTTTTTAAATTGTAGAATGGAGTCTAGTTTCTAAAAATGTAATTTATTTCAAATTTCAATGAACGGTTAATTTATAGCGAAAAAAATACCAAACACTACTTTTTGAAGAAAAACGGACATACAAACAAAAGAAATTATGAATGAAAGGCTTAACATTGTTAGAAAGTGAAAAAAATTACATCGTTGGAAAGCTAATAAAGAACCTAACATTACCCATGTGCTCGATTTTCTTGATATTAAACCAGATGCAATCTTGATGGTGAGCATGAACCCGATTATGTGAAAATTTGTTGAATTTGAAAAAAACACGTCTCTGGTCTTTGGGAATGCCCTCAAAGCCTTTGGGTTGGTATTCCAAGGCAAGTACCAAAGCTAAGGCTCGGGGATTCCCAATGCAAAATATAACGCGCTCGCATTATATTTTGCTTTTGACATTTTCCCTCTTCAAGGAGCATTACTAGCAACAAATAACACACTCGTGTTATGTCTTCCTTTAGTTAAATGCCACTTTATTGAATGTTTGTTGATATGTTTGTATGTATATGTATATTGGTGTGTCATGTATGTATGCTTATGGGAGAGAGAGTGGGAGTGGGAGAGGGTTTAGGGTGGTAGAGCATGGGAGAGAGTGGCAAAGTGGGAGATAGGGAGGGAGAGTGTGGGAGACAGGGTTGGAGAGAGTGGGTGAGTAGGAGATAGGGTTGGATTTGGTTGGAGAGTGTGGGAGAGAGTTGGAGAGAGTTGGAGAGAGGGCTTGAGGGAGTGGGATAGGGGTGAGAG
>VDFB02000008.1:310797107-310847824 GCA_007258455.2 Sequoia sempervirens
TAGATATGTCCCCCACTCCAAACCCTTATCTCCCACTCCCTCTCCTAAACTCTCACTTCCACCCCTTTTCCCTCTCTCCATCCCACTCTACCTAGACAACTCTCTCTCTCTATCTCTTAAACTTCTCCCTCCCTCTAAAGACATACATAAATACATACAAGCATAATACATATGTACATACAATCCTACATCCATACAATATACATGCACTAATACATATAGGCATACATACATACATACATACATACATACATACATACATGCATACATACATACAAACATGCATACATACATACATACATGACACACCATCATACATGTACATACAAACATAAAAATATATCAACAAACATTTAATAGAGTGGCATTTAACATAAAGGAAGACATAATGTGAGCGTGTTATAACGCGCTACATGTTATGTCTTGCTTGACATGTATCTTGGATAAGCAAAAAAATGTCAAAACTAGGAAATAACGCAAGCACATTATAACAAGCTCACCTTATATCTTGCTTTGGGAATCCCTAAGCCTTACCATTAGTTTTTTCCTTGGAATACCAACCCAAAGGCTTGGAGGGCATTCCCAATGACCAGAGATGTGTTTTTGCAAATTCTACAATTTTTCACATAATCGAGTTCGTGGTCACCATCATGATTGCATCCGGTTCAATATTGACAAAATAGAACACATGGGTAATGTTAGGTTCTCTCATAGCTATGGCATGATGTAATTTTTTTCACTTTTTGACAATGTTAAGCCTTTCATCCATAATTTATTTTGTTTGTATGTCTCTTTTTATCCAAAAAGTAGTGTTTGGTGTTTTTTTTGTTATAAATTAACTGTTCATCAAAATTTCAAATAAATTACATTTTTAGAAACTAAAATCCATTCTACAATTTTTTAAAAAAGAAAAAAAAAATCAATTACTTTCCAAAATTTGTAGGGGGAGCACAGCCAAATTTTTTCTTTTCAAGAAGTGCCCACTTAGAAAATTAGTAAAAAATCAAATATTCATTAAAAAATTATCAGAAAAATCATGTATCAACTAGATACTATTAGCTAACTTTTGGAAATAGCAATTTTAAAAATACTACAAAAAAGTTCACCATGCTAGGGTCGTACAAGAGTTGCTATGTTATGTTTTCTGACAAAAAAAACACCAATCCATGTGTGTCCCTCTTTTGAACCCCTTAATCTCAACCATTTTCAAAATAAATTAGTTTTAGAAAGTAGACTCAAAGCACTTCAATCCTTGTTTTTGTTCTATCTCAAAATTTTGAGTGTAACTATCCTCAATTTCACGTCCAAGGTCAGTATTTCCTGATTTCAAAAAAAAAGTGGCCACTTACACCCCCTTTTTGGGAATCATCTTGGTGCACTTACCCATATGTCAAACAATAATTTTTTAGGGGTTATTTCAAACATGATCTTATGAAGTTTCCTGAAATGACAAATGAATTAGAAAACACAAAAAAATTGAACAAAGAACTTCAACATATTCTACATTCTATATAGATGAAATAATAGTTAAGAATAAAGGACAAGGTATGAAGTTTATGAAAATTTTGAGATCAGTAAAATGTCTTGACCTCTCCAACAATAGTTTTTCAAGTAACATTCCTTGTAATATTGGATCCCTCAAAGGTTTGATTATTCTCAACATTTCAAGAAATCATTTCAATGGCAAGATTCCTAAATCTATTGGAGAGATGACAATGCTGCAATCACTTAATCTTTCACAAAATACTCTATCTGGGGCTATTCCTATTAAGCTACAACTTCTTACATCCTTAAGTTACTTTTATGTGTCCTATAACAACTTATCAAGGATGATACCACAAGGAGGACAAATGATGACATTTGATTCTACATACTTCTCCAACAATTCAAGTCTATGTGGACTACAAATCTATACTGAAGTCATGCTCAAGTAGTCATCCCAATTTTTTAGAGGCACATGAAGAAACTAATAGAGATTTAGAGGATGATATATGGTGGGATATGGGAATGGCTACAGGATATGTAATTAGCTTTCCAATTGTAATAGGAATGTTGTGGCTCAACCAAACATGGAGTGTCATGTGCTTCAAATATATGGATGTGATTATTATTTCTCTATTTCAAGCATTGAGAGAGAAGTTGTAATCTACAATATATAAGATCATTTGTATTATACCTTTGATCAATAAGCTAATTATTGACATGTATTTTCATATTTTCAAGTTGTAGAGTGTAAAATACATGGGATGATACTTATTATGTGATGTACAATAAAAAATTGTGATCCATATTGTGTGTTAAATTTCATTATTTTTAGTTGGGATTTGTTCAAGTACTTGTGTTTTGTAATTTGAAGTTTAGCAATAATTTCAAGTGGGGATGAATTGGGATTTATTTTGATCATATATCCTTTCTTTTAGTGTCATTATCTAGTGGTGATATTGGATCTGGAATGAAGTTAGTCAATATTTATTTTTGATATTTTGCATGTAATAATACCTTCTTGTTTCATTTTTCTACTTTTTGCTAAATATTAATGTTAAAATTTTATAAAAGTGAGAATTGATCTATATTAATAAATAAGATTGACAAATAAATGCATAGCAAGGATGATATAATATAACTTAAATTCAATAGGAAAATAATGACACATTTATAATATAACATAATTTTTTACCATAGGAAACCTTTTTAATTTAAACCAACAAAAACATCAATCATATACTCTATTTAAAGCTCAACTAGTCATATTAAAATTAGACATTTCTTGCTTGTGTTTATCCATAATTTATTTGTAAGTATTTTATATGAAAATTTGCTAAATGATATTACAAAACAATGGATATAAGTAATGATCCAACAAACCACTTATAATATCCCACAAAATTTCAACATGATTTGTCTCATTCCATAATTGAAGTATAGACAAGTTAGGTCACACCAAATATGATAGGGTGTAGATCATGCAAAATGGACAAAAATATCTAACAAACCTTCCACTTCTTTTGTTAAAAGAATGAGAGATGCATAAACTACACAAATGAAGAAAATAAATTTGTCTCTTTTTACATATATAACTAAAGAATATTACATGATTTGTATATCCTGTAAGAGAACCAATAGATTTGACAAATCTAGATCTAGTTAAGTTTCCTAGTTCTATCTAATTGAACCTAACAAAACTACCTAACCATCAAACTAAATCTAACACTGACAACTCTCTTAACAAATTATTGATTGGATGGTCATCAACTCGAACACTCACCCTTGATGAAGAAATGAAATTTCTATGATACCTATCATACTTTTACATGGTAAATTATTGAATTTATTTGTATTGGAGTGTATGCTAGTAAAATATTAATGATCTTAAAATTATTGGCAAAGAAAACATAGAAAAAAAATTTCTTGTATACATTCTTCTCTTCTTCACAACTATAGAAATATAGATGTATTGAAACAATAATTCCTATATTCCATCTTGTTGAATTCCTAAGTTCTCAAATTCCACCATCCCAAATTTTAGAATATTCAAAGTAGTGGATAGTAATCCATATCTTCCCCTTTAGCCTTTGATAAGTTCATCTTCTTGAGGAAAGGGTAAACACTATAATAATATCCACATAGCACTAGAACATATTGAAACATGGAGACAATGTGCTTGAAGAACATATTCCATTACCACTTGGTAAATTTAGGGGCATACGGAAAATTTACCACTAGCAATTCACCAACGGAAAATTCACCACAAACAATTCACCATGACACGACAATGACAAATTCACCACAAGTAAAATTAGCACAGCAATTCACCCAGACAGAAATATTTCCAAAACTTTGACACTTTTATTTTTATTATCATAAATCAAATTCTCTAACCAGGACACTTTAAGTGTTCACCACTTAAGTGGCTGATGCAGAGCTCTCTTAGCTTGAAATTCCTGCTTTCCTGCTTTTAAAATGTTTCTCCCACCCACCCGCGCTGCAGAAGTTTTAGTAAAAGTTCCCGCACTACAGTCGCAACGTGTCAGAAGGCATGGGTGTCCTCACGATCAGTCACGCCGTTTCACCATACGCAACAAAGGATTCATTTGCCACCGCATGGCGATCATTCAGAAATTACAGTTTGAAATGCTCTGGTACACATATATGCAAAATGTGGAAGCATAGACAAGGCACGTGAATTGTTTGAAAAAATGCCTCTAACAAATGTTGTCTCATGGAATACTATGATCGCAGGATATGCACAAAATGTGCTTCTTCAAAAGTATTTACAAACTTTCAACCAAAAGTAATTCAAATTGAAAAAATTGAAAATTTTAGACTTGTTAATAATAGTATGATTGTAGAATTCTCTAGTGTCAATATCTCTATGTTATGTGTTTTAAATCTAGAGAACAATAATTTAGAAGGGATGATACTAATTTGGAGATAATGCATTTAAAGGGTATATTACATCAACGTTTAGAAAATTAGCTCTCTAAAAAATCTTTGATTTGAGAAATAATAATTTACAACTAAGCATTAAAAATTGGGTTAAATGCTTGCAAAGTCTTCAAATTTTAATAATATAAAATAATAAGTTTAAGGGTAAAATTCCATTGCAATTAACAAAATAGCAAAATCTTGAAATTTTGAACATGTCAAACAATAATTTTTTTGGTGTTCTTCTAAATGACCTTATGAAGTTGTTTGTAATGACAAATGAATCAGAAAACAAATAAATATTTTAACAAGAACTTTCAAAATATTCAATATTGTATATAGAAGAAATAACAGTTAAGAATAAAGGACAAGCTATGGAGTTTATGAAAATATCAAGATTAGTAAAATTTCTTGGCCTCTCCAACAACAGTCTATTAGGTAAAATTCCTTCCAATAATAGATCCTTTGAAGGTTTGATTATTCTCAACATGTTAAGAAATCATTTCAATATTGAGATTCCTAAATCTATTGGAGAGAGGACAACATTGCAATCACTTGATCTTTCACAAAATACTCTATTTGGGACTATTCATACTAAGCTATAACTTCTCAAATCATTATTTTACTTTGATGTGTCCTATAACAACCTATCAGAGATGATAACCACAAGAAGGAAAGATGATGACATTTGATTCTACATACTTCTCCAACAATTCAAGCCTATGCGGACGAAAAAAAATCACAATGCTTGCCTTTCTTAATATAATAATATATTTCATGAAACAAAGAAATAGATTTAGCACTGTATAAGTCAATCTTGTTTGGAATTAAAAAATAAGTCCTTTTATTTTTCTTGAAATATGCTACTAAATTTAGAGAGAAAAATACTTAGCACCTATCATTTACATTCAATTCAATGATTCTATGATATTGTGTGGTTTTAGAAAAATAGAAAAAAAAAGATGATACTAGAAATGTATTTACATAGAAATATTTTGATAATCTCTTTGTTATTAAATTCTATGTATTGATGTAGAGACAACATTTATTAATTGGTTCGCAAAGGAAAACCCATGTACATTAGCGAAATAGAGATATGAACATGTTTGGATAGTCTCTAGTGAGACCACACCTCATAGGTCATGGCCATTGCTGAGCGCAACCAAAAATAATTTAAGTGCTATTCCATTATGCTAAATCCTCTACCTAGGCATAGGTGTGACTTCCTTTAGGACTTGTAGAAATACATAAAACTTAATCATGCTAAATATCGAACCAATGCAAAAAGGAGGAAATCACATGTCAAGGGTAAATGCAAGAAAATGAGTCCACTTCTAGTGGAAGTTTTGGACTTAGAAAAAATTCGAAATCGGGCAAAATGAAACGAGATCTCGTTATTTAGCAAATGGGATCCTATTTCGCTTCAAGACCCTAAGTAAAAAATGGGATCCCGTTTCATAAAGGCTAATTTTTTATAAAAAAACCAAATGAAATCCTATTTCTAAACACTTCAATTTTTGGCCCAATTTTGCTATGGGTTTTTGATCTAATTTAGGATCTAGACTAATTGCATAATTGAATGCTTAATCTAAACAACTTAATGGAAATTCAATACATGTGTACATTATTGAAATAATGCATTAAAAATTAAGGTGAAAATCAGAATGTGAGAGAGAAGGAGAGAGAAAATACAAAAAATCTGATAACGGAGTTCGCCACAATCGTGACTACGTCTCCGGGTCTGCTCCAATGGAGTGAGACCGATCTAATTAATCTCCAGAAAATGATTACAAAAGGTCTTCCACCTATTATAAGATTTATGTCTCCTTGGACGATAATGAATTACAAAGAAAATCCTTCAACAAATGCAACAAGCTTAACTAAGCTTCAAATGCATAAGGATCAAATTCACTATCACTTGGAAATCTTCTCACAACTCTCCCAAAAATTCACTTCAAACACTTAGCCAAAAAACTCTTCAAAAATTACTTAATCTCACACCCCCCATTCTACCCTTTTTATACAAAAAAATTACTCAAATTGGTTCATAACCAATTGATTTTCAAAACCTCCCAATATCCCCTTTACATAGAAAATATTATTTGAAAATACCCCCTTATTTACATAGGGATGTCCTCCCATTAAAATAACCCACCCAATTTTACATAAAATCTTCACGGATGGCCTCTTTTAATTTTATTCCATAATTTGTTTCAGGATTTATTAGGAGATCTTAATAATTCACCTTTGAATATAAACAAGCTTGATTTTGTTAAGGATTTAATCCTTAATTATAGGGGGTGAATTGGTTGGCAATTTGATTATTTTTTTAAAATAATGTTTAAGTTCCCCTTAAAAAGGGGATCTCCCAACCACATGTATTTTTAAATATTAAAGGGGTTTTATCCCATTTAAATAGGGGTAAATTTGTTTTGTTTTAAATTAAGACCCCACCTACTTTTTCTCATGTAGGCCTTAAATTAAGGCTTTTAAATGGGAGGAGTGGTAGGCTTAAATATTTATATTTTTATTATTATTTTTTGTTTTTTTTTTTTTATAAACAAAACAATAATATTGCCATTGGAGGGATGAGGTGATGCCATGTGTCAATGGCTAATTGGTCGTTGAGCTGACTGGGCACTGACATCATCATGCAACTTTGACCCAATCTTTGACCTTTCATAACTTCGCCATATGGACTTTGTTTTCTATGAAACGAACTCTATCGGAATCATGACAATGAGCTCTACACAATGGTGTTGACTTTGACCAGTTTTGATGAATTTGATTTTTGCCCTAGTTCTGAGAGTTGACCAGAGGTTTGACCATATACATCTTGGGCTTTGGGACTCTGATTGACTCTGTTCGAGTTGCATTGAAGTCCGAGTCCCGAGCACTTTCTGATGATGTCGAAACTAGAGAAAATTGGAGAATTTCAAAATTGACAAAAAATCCTCCAAATCAGTTTTAGGTCGGGAAAAAGGCTTAGGGAGCCCACCCTTAGCTTTGGAACTACTTTGACTTGCAACTTGAAGGTCATGTTAATGTTAGTAGAAAAGAGTGACTTTGGAAATATGTCTGAAGAAGTTTTGTAGAATTTTTTGATGAAATTAAAAACCATTATAAATGAGATTGTGTAGCTTCCAAATATGTATTTTTTTTACAATTGGATTATTTTTTCTTTTTTTTTGAATAATTTTTTATGAAACTAGTCCATAAATTTGAAATATCAAGGTTTTAAAGTATTTTAATAACTTTTTATTAAAATATTTTTTTGAAAATCAAGTTATACATCCACATTCTTCAAACAATTCTTTTCTAATTTGAAAAAAATGATAAGTTTAGATCATCTTATGTGTGCCATACATGAAGATTTTTCAAAACAACAAATATGGCCAATAAAAAATTAACATAAAAAGATATTAAAAAAAATATCATCCACATTCTTCAATGTGCTACAAATCTTTTCCCGAAAGAATTAAAAAAATCAATTATTTAGGTCAAAATATGGATGATGTACATGTATATGGTATGGTAAAAAAAAGTGACTATTAAACTATGATTTTTAGACATGCCTATTGAAAATCATTTTGTGTCATATGGGTATTAAATAAATTACATATTTGGAAACTAGACTCAAAGTACTACATTTCATATTACTGACTTTTTATAAGTTTAATCTTTAAGTGCTTCAAGTTTTTAGGTCAAATGAGACAAAATTTGAAAATTGGGGAACACACTTCCACTTTTTAGCCAAAGAGTGGACTCAACTTCTTGCACAAACCCTTAATAAAAGATCACCTACAGTCATTATTGTGTACCTTGATATTTTATGCTACTCTAAATGTGTGAATCTAACTAAGAAACATGAAAGACAAAACACCAAGGACACCTCAAGATTAGCCAAAAGAGAGTTACAACGAAAAGGAATGCAAATAAAATGAAACACAAAACACTTTTACCTCCCTTGTTGTTGAAACTTCTTTGATTGGCCCTTGCTTGGATTGGTTGTGTGCTCCTTAGATGATAGATTGAGTGATTAAAATGCAAGCTTCAATATGCAAAATGATGGACAAAAGATGGTTGAATGATCTAAAATGACTTGGACAGCATGTAGTTGTGAGAGTGCAAAGTGTTGTGAAGGCAAAATGGCAGCATAAGGTTATGAAAATCAAAAGTGTTGTGTAAATACCCTTGAGGAGGGGGTATTTATAGAAGAATTTGAATTCTCTAGAGAATTCAATGGTCAAGATTGATCCAACAAGGCCAAGATGAAGGGCTATGGTGGGTTGAGAACCCACAAGCCCTCACATCTTGACATGTGGAGGGTGAATGGACAAGAGGATATGAGGTGGAGATGAGTTGTCAAAAAGGTACATGAGGTGGAAAAGGACATGCACCTTGGGGGATGAGAGGATTTCCACAAAAAGGATTTCTTGTCCCCAAGTGGGAGTGAAAGGGACTTTTGAGGAATTTTAGAATTCCTCAAAAATCTACATGGGAAAAGGAAAGGTGGTTGGGAGGATAAATGTGAATTAAAAATTCACATTCATAAAGATGATCTAGAGGATAAAAGGTGGGCTCTAAAAGGTGGGACTTGGTCACATGTGGAGATTGTGACAAGTCCAAGGTTGGTCACATGTGGAGATTGTGACAAGTCCAAGGTTCTAGAAGCCTTGGAAGGATGGAATGTGAATTAAAAATTCACATATAAAGGAGGGGAATCTAGGAAGAATAAAAAGGAATTAAAAATTCCTTGGAGAATGATTAGGTTTAATTAATAAGTAATTAGAGGATAATTAGGGGCTAATTAGGATTAAAAGCCAACTTGCAAAAGTTGGAGGATGTGACACATCCTAATCAAGGATTAGGCATGTGCACATCCTTAATGAAAAGATTAAGAAATGGATTAGGATTAGATGAAAATGACATGAGGAATTAAATAAATGTAATATTTATTTAATTTATTTGATGAAAAGAGGATTAAGGAGGGTAAGATATTTAATTATTAATTAAATACCTTAGGGATTTAGCAGAATTAAAGATATTAATTAAATAATAGTAATATTATTTAATTAACTCGGATAAGAGGATGTTTAGACGAAAAGTGATAAATTTGGGTAAATTAAGTGTCCAAATTTGGATTTCTACAATTATAAATATAGAATGAATATATATGAACATAAAGCTTAAAAACCAAATATTCACACCTTTGTGTAGGTAGCAAGGTCAATGAAAAATTTATGACTTCTTAGAGAGGTTCATCATACCATTACAGATGACATTGCTACCTCCTTGACCACGCCTTCATCACCATGATGTGGCCTATAGAAGCCACTTGTAGCAAAGGGAGGTCTAGCGAAGATGAAGATGTGTGATGGAGAAGGCTATTATTACAAAAAAAAAATAGAGTTAAGGGAAGTTATTCAAATAGGTGTGGCTCCTCATGTGCCTTTGATCTTCCAGTCAACGCAGTAGCTAGCAGATTTATTACTCTTTTGGGCACACAAGTTATCCAACATTTTGTAAATTTAGAATTTATTAATCAATGAGAAACTCAACTTCCACCATAAAGTCTTGATTGTTACAATTCCCAAACAATATCATAATAGCAAAAGCCTTGTGCTTCCACACAACACACTTGCACACAATGATCAACCTAATTCACATTAGAGTTAAAGGTTGATTACAATATGATCTTGCCTAATTAGGAAATGAGATGAAGGTAGTCATGTGAAACACAATGATTGACTAAACCAAGTCAAAGATTGAAAACTTGTTAACTCACATAACATGTGTTCTAGTGAGTGGAAAGTGATCATGCAAGAGGTGTAGAGGTGTCTCACAAAGTAAGAACACTTGCCTCAACCACATGAGGTGAGACAAACCTCTATAAGTCCTCTAAGTGAGCTTAATTGTAGTCTGAATAGGAATCTACTAAGTAGGTTAATAGCTAACTAGTTTTACAATACCTCTTTTCACACTAAGAGGCCCCCTTAAGTGATACTTAGAGAGTAAGCTAAACACTGAAAAGATGAGTCCTATCAACAAGGCCTAATAAAGTACTCATTTATAATACAATTTCTCACAAATGGAGAAAACCCAGTGGGAACAAAACTCCTCTCCAAAAAAGAGAAAGAGAAGGATTTACGACTTTCTAAAAATGTCCCTTGATGATAGGAACATGATGATGGAGAACTCCTAAAGCATGTAGAAGTTGTAAACTATGTCGATGATGAATTGGTGTTTGTTGTAATCAACAAATTTCCAAGAAATGTAGATTAGGATGAGAGATACAAAAAATTGCATGAGTGAACATATGAACACTACTCAACCAATATACACAAATTCAATCAAACATTGTGAAGTAAAAAATCTAGATTGTCATGTCCCCAAAATTGTAACACAAATATAAAGTACTAAGACAAAAAAATAAATAAACCAAATATCAAAATGATAAATGTGTCTCAAATAAATAAATAAACAAAATATACATATATTAGCCATCTTATTATAATTATAGTTATCAAGATAATATTATAATTATAAACATAATATCTTAATCATTATTACCTTAATCGTGATTATCATAGATATAAATATTATAAAATAACAGATATTGTTATGATAATATGTGATAATATTTAAAAGTATATCCTATATTTGATATAAACATCATAAATATAGTAATCTATATCCTAAACTAACAAATATGATTTCATAAACTATAGAAGAAAAAACACATAACATATAAACCAAAAAAGGGGATAAATAAAATATAATATATAAATAATACCAAATAAAAGAGAGTCCTAAAAAACTCATAAGTGGTTAAATGCAACAATCAACATTATTAAGAAATCAATCAAAAGGAGCCAACCCCTACTATGCATCAATTCAAGCAAATGAAGCAACACATATGTGAAAAGGAACGTCTGCAGTAGAGACCTTCATCAGCAAGAAAAGGGAGGTCAATGCAAAGTTTGAATGATCAGAAAATAGGGAATAAGAATATGGAAGAAAGAAAGGTAAATAAGAAAGAAGGGAATCATCATTGAGGAATCAATGAACTGTTCAGTCAGAAATATGATATGGTAGTGAGAAACAAGTCTAATATTATTATAACTATAGATACACACACACACAAACATATATATATCATTTACAATAATGATATATAAATATTTATTAGAAATAATGATGAATACATATTTAAATGGAATATATATATATATATACATATTTATATACATATTCATATTGAGATTGTGATATATATATTTCTATAAATTGAAGTCAATTAAGAAAAATGATGTATACATATTTAAATAGAATATATATACATATATTTATATATGTATAACATCTATATAGAAATAATGATATATACATATTAATAGATTGAAGTCAATTAGAGATGATCACACACACACACACGATTGTGCAATAATGGTGCTTTCAATAATTATTGATTCTTGTAAGTATTTACGATTCTTTAATCTAAATGTGGAGATATTGTATATATACGTATGTATTGCCATTACCCTCATGATATGATCTAATATATTAAAAAATGTATATGTCTATATACCCTGTTATTATGTATGTCTGTAGTTAGTCATTTGTTTGTATTATGATGTCCATGTTCCACCATGGTGGGGAAGAAGGATTACAAAAGGGGAATTCATGCAACATAATCTCCTAGATACATCACCCAGAGATGGGACATGATGAGCTCATGAGGGCCAAGGGGGTATTTTCCTCTGGGGTATTTGAGGGTAATTCCCTTGGGTCTAGCTTGATCTCCACTAGATATGCCACTCAGGGGTGGGACATGATGAGCCCACGAGGGGTAGAGGGGTTTTCCCTTTGGGATTAGAGGGTGTTGCCTCTAGGTCTAGTTTGGTCATGAGATTAACCATTGTAATCTTACCTTCCTACTATGATGTAACATGAGGGGAGGATAAATTATGGGAAATGTTGGTTATGATGTTTAATATAGATTTACTCATACTTAATTCTAATTCCCAATGTGGAGTATTAATTTTTAGGCTATTGTAGAGATGGATTTCTAACTTGTATGGACTAAACAAATTCAAGGTATCCTCTAGGGCTCCTTTGCTTGGGAAATTGATAATTTGGGAAAGATTTAGGATTATCCCAAAAAGGGACATTACAAGTGGTATCAAAGCATGTCCCTGTCAACTTTTGTTAATGTGTCTCCATATGTGTGTGCCTTCCATGTGTATACTTTGTGACTAACATGTATTTATGCAACTATGTGTATACCTTGCATATACTTTGTGACTTCAAGTGCAGATTGTGTGCTCATATATATACAATAGGAAAGGATAGGACCCATGATGTAGTGCATAATGCACTGATATTATTTCTTTACAAGATGCATTATGGACATATGTGTGTGTCAGACATTGTGTATGTGGTGAATTCTAGAGATAATTACTATGTAATTGAAACTCATCATTCTGTTTATAATTAATTTATGCTTGAAACAATGTAAATGTCAAAAATTTTGCTTGTCAAGTTGCTTAAGTTGGTTGGTTTCTTGCTTGAGCTACTTGATTGCATGCTTGAGTTGGTTTCTTGCATGCTTGAGCTACTTGCTTGGCGACTTGATCTTGTTTCCTACTTGTTGGAGCTACTTGCTTGCATGCTTGAGCTACCTACTTGCCTACTTGAGCTAGTTTCTTGTTTTCTTGAGGTGGTCACTTGCATGCTTGAGCTACTTTCTTGTCTACTTGAGCTAGTTTCCTATTTGTTTGAGATGGATGCTTGCCTACTTGACCTACCTACCTATCTATTTGAGTTGGTTTCCCATGTACTCGAGCTACTTTCTTTTGTGCTTGAGGTACTTGCATATGTACTTGAGCTACTTGCTTGTGTGCTTAAGCTACTTGCTTGTGTGTTTGAGTTGGTTTCTTTCTTTCTTGAGCTACTTGTTTGCTTGCTTTAGCTACTTGTTTGTCTAGTTGAACTACTTGCCTACTTGATTAGCTACTTGGTTGCCTACTTCAATCTCTAATTCATGTGGAGCTCATCATTGTATTTACTTTATGCTTAAAATTTCCTGTGTACTCGAGCTACTTGCTTGTGTGCTTGAGGTACTTGCATGTGTACTCGAGCTACTTGCTTGTGTGCTTGAGGTACTTGCATATGTACTTGAGCTACTTGCTTGTGTGCTTAAGCTACTTTCCTGTGTGTTTGAGTTGGTTGCTTTCTTTCTTGAGCTACTTGTTTGCTTGCTTTAGCTACTTGTTTTTCTAGTTGAACTACTTGCCTACTTGATTAGCTACTTGGTTGCCTGCTTGCCTACTTGATTAGCTACTTGGTTGCCTGCTTCAATCTCTAATTCATGTGGAGCTCATCATTGTATTTACTTTATGCTTAAAACTATTAAGGTTGACTACCACAATGCTTATGAGGTTGAGGGGCACTAACAAATTAACTTATCTAAAATTGAATTATTATTAGTATATATTACTAATTTTTAACTTCTAGCTCAATTACTAAAGTTTTATCAAGAATTTGTTAACATGGGGTTAGAAATTTTTTGATACATGAGCAATTCAGATAAGAAAATCAGACATTTAAAGATTATTAGGTTCTGAAGCTAAACTATGTTTTATAGTTCATGTTTCAAGTATGTTTTGTTGTTATTCATCATTACTAAGCATATGCTTCAAATAGTTTCATTTAGATATTTCATATTATGTAAATGATTCACAAATGAAAAAACATAAATCATTGTAAGATATGAAATAATTGATATATTTGAAAGCAATGTTTTTGTAGTCACACACAAGCCTTGGGAGTAACTGTATCTGAAAAGATATAAGACATCAAGTAAATGCAAGGAAAATAAATTCATAAAACTAGATATGGGACCCATCATTTCTTGGTGAATGATGAATCCCGTTGTTGGAGGTGGTGCCAGTATTGATGAGTTGTCTAGTTGCAGCTCTAGGAGAGAAATCTACAAGGGTGGAAAAGGAGATGTTAGAGCTTGGGTTTCCATACACAATCTTATGCATGTCTAATCATAAAATCACTTGCTACCTTATAACTAATCAAGAAAAGAAAAATGAACAGTTGTATCCAAGATATCCAAAGAAAATCATCAAGAGATGTATCTATTTTATCCAACATGTTTGTTCACTGTGTAGTTACATGTACATGTTTCATTGTAGGTTCATCATGTTCAAAATTTTAGTATATGGAGGAAAATGGGCTCCCACAAGGGTTGAGCCCAGAATACTACATCCTCTCACTTACAAGAGAGGAGTAGAGGTACTACAGTCTTCACATGTCAATGGATAAAATATATATGCTCTAATAACATATAGTTAGTGGAGTGGTACAAGTGTTCATCAAAGTTAGAAAAGTGAATCAATGGTGAATATTCATAATAATAGGTGGTCTTGCATCAATTAACAAGATAAATACTTGCTCCTACTTTGGTAGCTATATGTTACCAAGGAGATACTCTCTCAGTATTCCAATGACATGGGAAAGAATAGACATGAAAATAACATATTTATATAGGTCGCAAGTACCTACAATGTATATCATAGTGATGGATGCAAGCAGTGTTCTAAAAAAAAAGACAATCCCATGTACAATGAATCATCACAAACTAATGAATAATGACAATCATATATGTTGTATGATATGACAATCATAAGTGCATAAAGGTAGATAAAAGTTTAAATCTATGTATGCTACACAAAGGGACAAAAGTCGGGTGCAGAACATGCTCTTAAGAATATAGTGATATATTAACTTTTCCAAAGAAAATGTATGTTAGTATGTTCACTTTCTGAACAAGGATAATGAAGTTGCAAAAGCTAATGTTTATGTTCACAGGAGCATATGTAAAACAAGAAGAGAAATCAACTGAATAAAGAGGAATCACAATGAAGGGAGGACAATTCATCAAGAGGCACTATCACTATCACAAATTTTGTCACTAATAGAGCTAAAAGAAGGATTTTCAAGATTCATAATTCTTACCCATATTCGAAATAGAATTTTTTTTTGAAAGCCTTAAGATTTATACTCATTTCAGCCTAGCTTAACGTTGTGATAGTATCTTTTAGTATGAGTGTAAAATGGGTGTGTGTGTTTTCCTATTTAGTTTTGATGATATCCATAATAGGGATTAATGTCAAATATATCAAATGATAGTGGCAACTCCATACTAAAACATTGATAGGATGCCATTATATGAAAATTTTAATAGCATGGAATTGGGTCAATCAATGTAAAATAGCAAATGCAAAGATAATTCAAGTATGTAAAACCTGTATAGTAATTTTGGTCATAGTGGGGAAATAATTCCTATGAGATACTAAATAGAGATTTGCAAGAAAAGACAGTAATATCATGACACTGTGAGAAGGCAGCCTATAAGTGCTTCCCCATGACTTTTCATTCATCAAAATTGCTAAAGATTTAGAGACAAGTTGCGGCCATATGTAGGTAGAGCAAGAATTTTACAAAGGAATAAAGTCATTATTTCTTTTGTAAAAAATGGAGACCCAGGTATTACTACAGAATACTAAAGTTTTTATACATTAATATGCAGCCTAGAGTGAGTTTCAAAACCCTCATATAAAGTGAAGAAACCATCTAGAGTTTTACAGTCAGGAAAGGAGCAAAACCAAAAATCATAAGGAATCATGTGACCAACATGGTAAACCCTTGAAATACAAGATACAACAAGGACCTACAATGGATTCAATATCCTCAAGCTTGCACAAAAAATGAATGAAGCCATAGCCTAAAAAAATTGAGCTCGACCTATACAAAGAAAAAGTTAAAGCCCAGAATGCCATATAGCTACGACTATCAAGGTTCAAAAGACCCATAAAGGGAGAATGATAAACCGTGTAATGCAAAGATTCCTTTACCTTTCAAGGTTTTATTGTTTTTTTCTTGGGTCGAGATCAAATTGAGCTAGTTTTTATACATAATAAGGGAAAATACAAGATATGGCCATGACCTTCAAATGACAAAAATGTACAAAAATTTCATGGTTCTTTCATGAAGTGGAGAAAAGAAGCACATACAGTCAGTACTATGCTTTTTATTGAGCTCATTTTGAGATTTTACCAACAAAAGATAAATGATAGTGTAAGATTTGAAGGCTGCAGACTCACCCTCACTTGTTTTCTATGAGAAAATACATTCAAACCCATGACCTGTAGACTCTAAAGCCGAGCCAACTCCATCTCATGGTGACATCAAATGAAGTAAAGGCATCAACAAAATGGAAGGAGAGATAAATACATCAGGAAAATAATGGAGGCCATGACCAAGAAGCTAGAAAATGCTTCAAAAATGGAGGTCAAAGCCCATATTTGCATCAAAGTAAAACTTACCTTTTTCTTTCTTGCAAAAATATTTCATGAAAATTCAAAAACAATAGAAGAATGGTGAAGAATCAAACTACAAACCCTAACCATCATGGTGTCCATCAGCAAAGGTTTCTCCAAAGGATGCAAAGTGCAAAATGATAAGTTTTTAAGGTTTGAGAGTTTTTACTTGCCCTAATTCGAATGGGGAGTGATTTTTGACCATGTTTTAAAAAATAAAATCATTACATTTTAATATTGCCCATGGTCTTTGCTTTAAATTCAATTGACCTAATGATCAAAAGGAGCCATGAGTTTGAGGGTTGACTTGAGAGTCAAGTTTTATAGCATATTCTAGTGAAGGAGTACTTCACTTGTATATTTTGCATGATTTTTGACAAGATAAGCAATGTAATTAAATATTAAAGGTAAGATTACCTTTAATATTTACCATGTAATGCATAAAAAGGAGAACTATCACATGAAAAATGTTAAAATAATCATAACTGATTATCTTTAGTATTTAATCAAATAGTTACCTTTTCCCCAAAATCATGCAATAAACACAAGTGAAGTAGAACTAGAGTCACCGAGAGTCATATAGAGGATTATGCTTTCTTTGACTTGGAGTCATTTGTCAGTCTTTTGGAGATCACATTGATTGAGGCCATTATGCATGGAGGTTTTTGAGACATAACCTCAATTTTACATTAGTTTTGGAGGTATTTTGATCATGCACATTGAGGAGAGGAGTTTGCAATGGATTGAGTTTAGTTTGCTTTAGTTCTAACTACCCTTTTATGGGTTTTTATCTTTGCTCGTGAGGAGATATTGGCAAGATATTTTTCATTCTACTACCTCCTAGCTCTTAGAATTAGTTTTTTTATATATTGAAAAAAGACTTAGTCTCTTTCTTGGTTCTTGCTTCCATTACTCTTTTACACAACAGAGAGATTGGAAAGAGTTGTAAATCATCTTTGATTATTTTATAGTTAATATAGCAATACCTTTATTTTTTAGAATATTGTTTATAGTTTTGTAGAGTTTTCCTTTAAAGTATTCATAGAAATAGAATTTACCTTCACAATTTATGGTGTTTTGTATCTTTTAAATGATTTGATGCAAGTTTAATGTGTTCTTAATCAGAAACCTTTAAATTTTTGTCCCATTTATTGATGCATGTACACAATAGCAATTTATCACAGGTCATTGATTGTGCTCTTAAGTTTATCTCTTCTCTTAATTTGTGAAAACCATGTTTTCCTTAATAAGGAAAGGTTAAACAATGCTTTTTAGTGAAATATTTTTTATAATCAAGGTGCTCAAGTTGAGTTGTGTTAATAGATTTCTTAGAATATTAGTTGTGGATAAGTCTGCATATTAGTTTTCTTCAGTGCATCACTTCCTAGAAGTAGTTTACCATTAAATTTTCCTGCAATTTAATAATTAATCTTTTTCCCTTTTCACACACAAGTCAATATATTCTAGGAGATCAAAAGGGATGCAACCCACAATATGGAGATTTGTCTTCACTATGAGCATACCCTATGCTAGAAGATGTTTCCATGTTTCATGGGATTTGTGAGCTTCAAGCTTAGCATCTAGGGTGCAATCCTCATGACAACAGTTTTTTGCATACCTGGTGGGACTCTGAAGTTCACTTCAGAAAAAGAATTCAAGAGTTTCAAGTTGATGTTTTCAAATATACATGTTAGTTTTTTACCTATCAAAGGTTATAATTTTATTTGGTGACTCTATTTTTCTTGTTTTAGTGCAGATTCAACAACACATGAGAAGAGTTCAAACAAGAGGAAGTGTTGATCCTTTTGAATACATGCAGTTTTCATCACCAAAGAGGAAGGGTAGAAGAGAAATGATATTAAGTAGATCAAGCTCACGTTCAACACCAAGATCTCATTCTACACCTCTTGGTCTTGGGTTTGCAAGTTTTGTATGTATTTTTCTAGTACATCCTATGCCAATACTACAGATCTTGAACCTAAGAGTTCAAGCAGCCCTGATGGCCATAACACATGCAATTGTTCTAGTTAATGGGAGAATTCCATTAAATCTACAACACGATGATATACCAATAGCTGCACTAAAAAGTCTACCTATTTTTACTAGTGAGGATTAGACTATGCCAATTGAGCATATAAGGGATGTAGCTTCACTTTGTGGAGTCCATCATGTTACACAAGAAAACATGGCATTGATACTTTTAGTAGCATCATTCAAAGACAAAGCACTCTAGTGGTTTAGAGGTTTTCCTGTTAATACTATTGCATCATGGGATGACTTGGGAGATAAGTTGAGTAAGAAATTTTCATACAAGTTAAGTCATCTTTCTCTTGTAGAGTAGATGATGACCATTAAAAGAGCTCCACAAGAGCAGATGAATGATTTCAATTTCTAGTTTCAAAGAACCTAGAATAGAATCCCAACAATAGTAAGGCCTTCACCTAATCATGCATTCTTGTATTATCTTAGAGCATTAAATAGTGATATTGTTGTAATGATACAATCTATGGGTGGAGTTACATTACCTACAACATTTGATATTGCTATTAGAGATGAAAATAACCTTATTCATGATGGTAAAATTGCACCTAGGCTTCCTATGCCTATTTTTCCTAATATTCAACCATTAATTCCAATTCAAATGCCTTTGATTGCCCCATTACCTATTGTTCTAGCCTTAGGCTTTCAAGAAGCTGATCAAAATAATGTTGTTCCAACAAGTTTAGACTTGCAAACTGTTGCAAATGATTAGCAATGACTTAGTGATCCTTAAGAATCAACAAAATAAGAATTATAGACCTTACCAAGCATAATTTCAAGCAAATAGACTGCCTTATCAAGCTGATTATCAAGGAAAAAAGAGAAATTTTAATGCTAGGCCTAATTAGCCATATAATCAAAATATTGCTAACTCTTTAAAAGAGATTGTACCTGTGCAGAATAATTTGGCAAAAGATTATTTGTGGTGCTATCCATGTAATCAGCCTCATAATCAAGCTCCCTGCATGAATAGAGTGGTCAATTAGGCTCTTATGGTGCAGAGCAACTATGTTGCTTCAAAAAATATAGCAAAGGAGAATAATGATTAGCACGAGTCTCAAATGTAGCAGGATGACCTTAATGTTGCCATGATGAACTAGCAAGGTAATGAATTTTGTGGATTTAATCATATCCAAGGACAAAACTAGTCATCTACCTCCATTGCGGCTAATATAAGGTCAAAAAAGAGAGTTATTGACCTAAGACAACAAGTTGTTTCTAAGGAATAGCAAGTAGATAAAGATCAACAACAAGCTAGTTAACAAAAAAACCAAACTTCTACAACCTAACAAGGGCAAGTTCAACCTTCTATAACTCAAAATATTCAAATTTTACCAAGAGGAAAAGATTTAGCTGCTAAAGAACAACCAAAGACTCAATCTCAACCTTTACCAACACAAACAAAATTTTCTATTCCAAAAGTGTAGCAAAAGGTTAGTTTTCCAACATTTAATATTGTTGATCATATGAGAAAATACACAGTCAACATGTCGATGTTGGATGCATTGCATATTCTTGGAAAAAAGGATTTATTGTAGGAAGCTTTAGCTAAAATTTCAATTTTAGATGAGTCTATTACAAATTAGCCTAGAGTTCTTGCAAACAGTTCTATAGTAAAGAGTGAACAACTAGCCCAAGAGGTAAAGCCACCTTTGTTTTATGTCAGTTAGATTATTGGTGATAGTATAGTGCATAATTGCACGATTGACTCAAGAGAAAGAAACTTTGTTATGCCCAAACAACTAGTGGATAAGTTATGATTGATTTATGAGCCATTGTCAAAAGGGATAGTCCAATTAGATGGTACAACCATCAAATCTATAGGAGTGATTAAAAGTACACCTCTAACCTTACATTCTTGTCCAAACTTTTCAATTTCACAGGATATCTATGTCATTGATTTGCCACCATTCTTTTCCATTTGCCTCTCTAGAGATTTTACAACAAAGTTAGGTGGGTATTTATCATCAAATTGGTCACATATGTTTTTCAAAACTAGATATGTTAATAGAGTGATTGTCAAGTCAAAACCACAAGCTAAAGACCATATTGAGCCTTATGTTACAAATCCTAGAAATGCAAACCTAGCTATCCATGAGCAAGAGGATCAATTCATGACCCTAGACCCTAGTGTAGCATTTGAGGACATACCTGATATAAATTTAGATGAGTGGGAAGAAAATAATCACAAGGTTCATCCTTTTAGTCACATCCTAGGAGATTGTTTTAGAGAATACAAATATTTTCTCAACTTGCACACCAAATTCTCTTTATATTTCACAATGAAATGCTCTAGCTATGACATATAAATTTTATCCTCCAAATCACCATGAAGGAAATTTTTTCATAACATCCATTTTCTTGACTTCAAAGTCATAAGATGTTGCAAGTGATAACAAGAATCTAATGGATGTTAGCTTAGTTGCAGGAAATAAAATATCCCCATAATCTATTCCCTCCACCTAGGAATATCCCTTCATTACCAACCTTGCCTTATGACTCTCAAAACTACCATTAGGACCCATTTTCTTCTTGAACACCCATTTAACAACCAATGAGTTTTCATCCTTCTTGAAAAGGTAGTTGATCCCATGCAGTATTCTTTTTCAATATAGCCATATATTCATTCATGGATTCCATCCAAGAATTTGCATCATGCATACCCACAGCCTCTGTAATAGTCCTAGACTCATCAGTGTTAGCAAGCAAAGAAGATATGCAATTGGAGTCTAATATAGAATACCCAAACCTTTATAATTGTTTCCTTCCTTATGTAGACCTCCTCAACTTTTGAGGTTGAGGTTCTTGCTCTTCTTTAGAGCTTTCAAAGCTACTAGAGCTCTCCTCATTATCAGTTCCACTAGGAGTATGTAGTTCATATCTCTAAGGAGTAGGTGGAATTTGAATTACCTCATTTTGCTTCTCTTCCTTCTCTAGCTATAGATTAACTATGGAAGGTTTCAACTCATGGAATATCACACTTCTACTATAGAGAACCTTCTTTCCAACTAGATACCAAAGCTTGTACCCCTTCACACTAACACCATAGTTGATAAAGATATACTTCATTTCCTTATTCTCCAACTTAGATTTCTTCACACAAGGAACATGAACATATGCCTCACAACCAAAGACTCTAAGATGTCTCATCAAGGGCTTCTTGCTAGACCACACCTCAATGGGTGTCTTTTCAACAAGTGTCGAAGTAGGAGGTATGTTAATCATATAACATGCAATGCCTACAACTTTAGCCCAAAAATTTTGTTCAAGTCCAACACCACTCAACATACTTCTATCCCTCTCCATCAACATTATGTTCACCCTCTCTGTAACTCCATTTTTCTATGGGTTTATATGGAGTTGTCGTGTGTCTCTCAATCCCATGGTCTTTACATAACTTGTCAAAATATGTGGAACAAAACACACCACCATTATCCATCCTCAAGCACTTAATTTTTCTACCAATTTGGTTTTCAACTAATGCTTTTAATTCCTTAAACTGACTAAAAATGTTAGATTTACTTTTGAGGAATTACACAGATTTCCTTCTACAATGGTCATCTATGAATGAAACAAAATACTTAGATCTAGACAATGAAGGAACATTATTTGGATCAAACAAATCAAAATGCACATAATACAAAACCCTAGAAGACTTATGAGAGCTAGAATAAAAAGAAAAGTGGTGTTGTTTTCTATATATACAATATTTGCAAAAAATCAAACTTGATATTACAATCATCAAAGCCTCCAAAAAGGCTCTTATTTTTTAGGGATCTAAGACCCTTCTCACCAATATGGCCAAGCCTTTGGTGCCACAACATTGTTTTCTCACTTGGAAGTTTCATTTCCAAAGAATTGGAAAACTTAGGTACCTAGAAATCATGACCATTAGATGCATACACCCCAATCTTCTTTTTTTCTTGATCTAATGGTGAGGATGAAGAATCCAAAGCACTTTTATTGGAAATCATAGAAGTACTATTGCACTAAACAATGCATGCATCTAGCTTATACAAGGTGTCAATCCAAACACCCTTAGCAAGCACCATAAAATCTTTGGTCATCTTGCATCCACCACTCGATAAAACAACCTGCACTCCCACATAACTCAACTTACTAAAAGTATATTTCATGCCAAATTAGGGATATGTAGTACAATATAAATCCCCTTCATTCTACCATCAAGGAATTGAATCTCGACTCTTCCATAACCGACAATTTTTTAGGTGACATTCATCACCTGAGTACACCTTCACGTGTTGTCATATTCTTCATACTTTGAGAACCAACCTCTATGAGAGGTCATGTGGAAAGGGGCGCCTAAATTAATCAACCACAAATCTTTGAATGCATGTGTTGCCAAGGTAGCGACAAATCCATCTACATCATCATGAGAGGATTTATCAGATTTAGAATCAAAGGACTTGTTTTTATTTTTCTTCTCCTCCTTACAGTCTTTGCAGAAAGGACCATATTTTTCATAGCTCCCACATTTAGCCTTAGAATTTTTACTAGTAGACTTAGATCTCCCCAAAGACTTGGACTTAGACATTTTATCTTTCTTCTTTCCTTTCTCCTTTGATCTTCCATGAACAACAAGGGCCTCCTTGGCCATCTTAGAAGGCTTCCTTCACATCTATTTGGACAACATTAAAACAACCACATCATCAATCTTGAAAGTGGTTGTTGTGCTTCCAATAGCCATCACCAGGTGATCCCATGAGTCTAACAAAGAATACAACATGATCATGTAATGGTCTTCATCCTATATCTTCATATCAATAGAACCTAGTTGTGCAACAAGCATATTAAATGCATTCAAATGATCAACAACTAACAATTCTTCCTCCATCCCTAGATATTACAACTTCTTTCTTAGGAATAACTTATAATGATTTCCCCTAATAATGTCACCAAGATTCTTCTAAAGACTAGTTGTAGTCTTCTCCTCAGACATTTAGGAGCATGAAATCAACCAAACTAAGTCTTATTAGACCCTTGTATTTCTAATCCATTAGATCCCAATTAGTTTGTGATGTTGTTGGTTTTGTACCAGATATTGCAGCCCATAGATCTCTATCTATGAGCATATCCTCCATTTTGAGTTTCCACAACTCAAAATTTCCACTATTAAATTTCTCCATCTCTATTCTTTTGAATGTGCTTGCCATCTTAAACCTACAACAAGATTATAAATCTCTCTTTGCAAGAAATCCCATTGAATCTAGATAAGCATAAAAAACCCTTCAAACCCAACAAGGATAACAAAGTTGACTAGGCTTTGATACTAACTGAAAGGAAAGTTGAGTGCAAAAATGCTTCCCTAATGCAAATCAACCAAGAGATAGTTCTAAAAATTTGTTTCAAATCCTTTAACATTCATAGTTTCATTTAAGAATGCACATACATAGTTAGTTATTTTAGTATTTAAAGTATTAAACCACACTTGACACAACATTTATGTCAGAAAGCCCTTTTAGGAAAAAACCACTCACCAAACCACAAATCATTTGTATTACTATAATAAATTGTTTTGATTAGAGGTAAAAAATGGGTTTTGAAGGGGCCTGGAACCCTTTGCAAAAAGGAATAGCTGACCCAAAAAGGAAACATCAAGAAACAACCATCAGCCCAACGATAACAAACCACCAGCCAAAAAATAGCACACAGCACTAGATATTATTCAGAATTTCAACAACTTCCATCTCACTAGCAACAAGCTTCTATCCCTTAACCCCAATATCAGAAACCTCCAAACCCGAGGCCCTAGCCTAATTTTTTAGTCTATTTCTAGTCCTAACCCTAGGCCCACCAGTTTTTACCTCACAATGCAAAACATAACCTTTAGCAGCACCCTTAGAAGCAACATAATCCTCCCCATTCAGCTTACCCTCAGCAACCATATCATCAGCAAACAAAATTTCCTTTCTCTTCTTAGGGGGAAAAGACTTCACAGAGTCTGACCTAGTCAAGACTTTAGGATCTTCTCCAATCTTCATAACCATATTCCAATTTTTTTCAATTTTCTCCTCAAGGGAGAACATTCTAACCTCCATACTCTATTTCAAATTGGCAGTTTCCTCTGGCACAATATTAGCTATAGTATTGAGACCAACCATTAAATTATCAATTTGGCTCTAGATCGTAGGATCCTCAGCCTTGCTAGCAATGCTTATAATGTGAACATTAGTCCTATTAATCTCATGAAAAAACCATTTAAATTTTTAAAAAAGAACATTGGCATTGTCACGGGCCGAACCCAACACATCAAAAAGATCCTCCCTATCAAAGTTTTCAATGCGATTTCTCACAACAACATCCTCTTTAAAACAACTCTCATGTACCTTATCCTCAGAGGCATCCTTACCTTTAGCAGCAATGATAGGAGACTTCATCCTATGAATGGAATCAGCAATTTGCTCTGCAAGTGTTGAAAGTATATGCTCTTGCAAGTGTTGATTCACTATGAAAGTATCAACAATTTTCTCCACAAGTGTTGAAAGTATATGCTCTTGCAAGTGTTGATTCACTATGAAAGTATTAGTAATTTGCTCCACAAGTGTTGAAATTATATGCTCTTGCAAGTGTTGATTAACATGCAATTTTACTATAATAAATTGTGAAAATACAATATTCAAAGTATATGCTCTTGCAAGTGTTGATTCACTATGATACAACTCCTAGAGTGAATTCAACAACATAACATCTCAAAAATTACAATATCTCAACATATAATAAATGCACTAAGGCTCCAATAGATACTTCTCATACGTGGGCATTGAACATTTCCATGTGTCAATCCCACAGTCTCTGCATGCATGCAAATTGAAATTGACAAAATGCACGAGTCCCAAGTGACTTGATCAAGAACCTATCAAACATGCATGTATATGCAACAACATACACTCACATCCAAGGCTTGTATCTCCAAAAATCAATAAACCTCACTTGCTATGCATTCCATAGAGAAAATCAAGTCAACTTCTAATTTATAACTCACCCACAACTCCTAATCACTCCCAGTGACAACTTAGTCTCTTTTAAGAAACTTTTCCTTCAAATCTTTAGTCAACAAGTCAAAATGATACCACATGGCATCATAGCACACATACTAGAGGTTTTCACAATTCACAATGCTTAAAATGAGCACCCAAGTGACAAGTGCCACCTTTCCTTGCTTCCATTTTTCCATTGAGATAAATGCTTGCATAAGTGGACCCTACCAATGCTTGCTTCTAAAATAAATTGCCACATCATAATGCCACCCATTTTAGAGGTCTAAAAATTTGCATTTTCCCAATGGAGTGCTCATGTGACATGTGTCACAATTTTTCCTTTTCACACCTTTCATGTAGGATGCCAACTCTCCACTAGGTCCCATAAAGTGACTTAGTAATTTGGAAATAATTATTATTGCATTTAGTAAATTAAAACAACAATTATTAAAATTATTAATCAATGGACTCACTAAGATTGAGACACCTTAATCCCAACAAAAACAACACCAAACTATGTGATCCTATTAGTACTTTCCTTTCCCTTGTGTTTTTAGTAAATTATATTAATGATTTGAGTGTTAAGAATGTGGACAAAACATGTGTTATTTATAATTTTGGGATGCATCTATGAACTTTGTGTAGTAAAAAGGAAGATAACTTGTAATTTATGCTTTGGTAGGCATGTATTCTCTTTTTCCATTAATCAATATGTAATATATTTTTGATATTAGTAGCATATAACTCTAAGAACAAAGAAATGTTCAAATTTGAATCTATAATATTTCTCACTAATTTATCTATGGACACCTTGAAAGTTAGGGGTGCACCACCATTGGGCCCTCTCACTTAGTTCAATATTGTTTAGTCTACTAACACAAAATTAGTTCCATGCTCTCTCTCCACCTATTATCTATGTGTGTGTCTCTCAAGAATTGACTAATTGAAAATATCTCTCTCTCTATCTATCTATGAGTGTGACTCCCCTAAGAATTGATTTATTGAAAAATTTAAACTAATTACATAGAAAATTAAATGCAAGAAATAAATTTGGATCCCAACACTTATCTTAACCATAAAATCTACATTTATCAATTGAATGAAATATTTTTTTGAATTTCACAAGTAAACACAATGTTTTTGATATAAAAAGCAGCAAAAACAAGGGTGTTATCCCATCATAACAAGGCACCAAAGGCCATCCAGAGTAAGCACATTAATAGCACAGTGACAGCAGAGAACACTGAGCCATCACCCATAGCAAGCCATATCAAAAACCAAAAAACAACAATAAATAAACATCGTCCATCATGCAAGCATGATACGTAGTAAACAAGTCCAAAGGCCCCCAGGGGTCAAACCAGAGAAACAACATTAACAAATAAACAATCATAGACAAATTGAAAAACAGAAAGACCCAAAGGCCTAATTTTTTTCCTCCCTGCAAGGTTTATCCTTGATAGCAGTCACCCAATATGTCGTGAGGAACTCAAGTAGCTCCTTAAAACCAGCATCATCTTTGCCATCAACTGTGGACTTGTCCTTCTGTAGCAAGCATAGACTGGTAGCCGACCTATGCATGACCTTCAAGGAAAAGTGTGACACCTCCTGAACCTTTTTCTCCAATCTCTCCATTCTCCCTTTTAGCTTGCCAACTTCTTCCCAGGCCAGCACTTTTTCATTGGGATTTTCCTGCAAGGGGGTTTTTCCCTTATCAGCAATAGAGGCCTAGGGGTTAATTTCCATCACATTGGCACTGGTAGGGCCCTTCTTTAGGATTTCAAACACATGGTACGTGCTATTCACCGAGACAAACTGGTCATCCCCACCCGCCACCTTTTTCTCTTGGCATTCATTGTCACTCCCATTCTCATTCTCCGAATCTAAGGCCTCCTTAAGACTTCCCATCTTGTCCTGCTTAAGGACCAGTCTATGAGATCTACGGGGGGTGTTGGCTTCATCAGTTATTTCGATGTCAGAGTCAATTTGATGAAGGTAGAATTTAGTTTTCTTAGAAGCTTTAGCCTTAGGTCATGGGGTGGGGGTAGGATGCTTCTTTTCTTTACCCGCATCCCCCGGGCTCTTGGCAAGGGACGTGCCATGGGGAAGGGCTTTCAAAATAGGGTTTTTTAGGCATTTTTTCTTACTCAAGCTCGGCGTATCCAAAATTCTAGCAGAAGGGGGAGTAGAGGAAACTGGGGTTTCATCAAGCACAGGGAGAGATGGGACTTCTTGCATAGTGATAGGTCGAGCAGGGCAAAGGGCCATATGAAAATGATAGAGCCTAGACATAAGGCCTTGGTGCAAGATAGTATATTTTTTTCCAAAAATTGAGGCTTCATTGAACTCCGCCACAGTGCTATCAAGAGCATGAAACAGGAAAAAAGGAATGGAGATATGTTGGTGGTTCTGAAGGTGGTTTAGGAAATTAAAGTGGTAATAGTAGTAGACCCCATACCTTCCTTGCAACGTGAAGTACTTCATGATCACCATACAAAATCTATCCCACGGCTCCGGCAGTGCCTCGCAGTCAAAGCCACCCCTCAACTTGACAGGTTTCTCCTCACCGTGAAAGAACTGGTTCAAACTAATCTAGTTTGACACCTTCGTAGTTTTCTTCCAAGTTCGACCATTATTTAGAAGCCCCGTAACTCTAGCAATAACCTCCTCAGAAATTTCAAAGGAAATGCCACTGATGGTAACCCTACCATCATTCCTAGAGGTGACAAACTTAGTAGACAAGCCCTCATTGTGACCAGTCATGGCCTCCATATACTAGGTAATTCCACTTTCTTTGCAAATGTGCCAAATTGTGGCATCTGCCTTCCACTCATCACACCTGTTCGGCTCCACATGCACTCTATCCCCACCCATAGAACCCACACCAAATTCACCAACCACCAAAATAGGAAAACCAGGGCACAAGAGCTGTTAAAAGAATCTAGAAGCATCGAAAGGGAAAAGGTCGACAGAATGTGACCAAAAAAGTCAAAAATGAAGGCAATAAATGCCACATCTCGTCATCCGCGCATAGGTAGCAATAACCTTGTCAAGAGGGGCTTTCAATTCCCTTATTGGTGTTCTCTTTGCGGAATGGAAGAAGAAACCATCTCCCATCTTTTTATCCACTGCCAGTTTGTTGCCCAGGTCTGGCAGAATGTTTTACAAAGGCTGAACATCTCTTGGGTTTTTGATAAAGATATTCACCAATTCATCTTAAATTGGAAATGCCCCTCCAATCATCCTTTAATCAAACTTCTTTGGCAACTTATTCCACCCCACATTTGCTAGTCCCTGTGGAAGGAAAGGAATAATAGGATTTTCAGAGAAATGGTGAACAATGTGGAAGGTCTGCCGACAATCCTTCATAAGCTTCTCTTGGATAACATTTTGACTTGCAAATGGAAGACACCTAGTACCCCCCCAACTGCTTGGGATAGAAGCATTGCTACCATTTGGAATTTTCCTAGTGAGTTTCAGAGATTTGATAACTCCAAAATGATCATAAGGAAGCATACCAGGTGGAGAACCCCTAAGTCACCCTGGGTTAAGCTTAATTTTGATGGGGCGGCTAGGGGAGGGATGGCAGTTGGAGGAGGTATTATCATGGATCATACTGGTTGCCTAGTGGTTGCCTATGCTGGGAGATTGAATGATCATAGTAGCAACTAGGCTGAAGGCATGGCTCTCCTTTGGGGTCTTAAGATTGTGCTGTCACTCGGCGTCAAGACCATGGAAATTGAAGGTGACTCGATGCTAATTGTGGAAGCCACTAAAGGTAAGATGAAGGTGGACTGGTCTCTAAAAGGTATTATGGAGGAAATTTTCTCTCTCCTAAATGGTCTTCATGACTTTTCTATTCACCATGTCTTTAGAGAGTGGAATGCGACTGCTGACAGCATGGCGGTGGCAAGTCTTGATATTGAAGGGCTTCGGTGTTATCGAAAAGTGGATTTTTTGGCCCTGGTGTGTTTTAAGGATGATCTCAAACATCTAAATGTTGAGTCTTAGAAGGTGCTTGTTTATTTTAGCTGGGCTCCTACTAACTTTGGTTAGTACTTTTGGTGGGAGCATGACTTTGAATATTTGGCTGCTTTGTGAGGTGATGGACATCATGTGTTTGTCCGACGACTTGTACGACATCTTGAGGGCCGATGGTATGGCGAATCCTTCTACCCCTATGGTCCGATGGAGTCATCAGTTTTTGAACCTCCTAAATTTTGGTGTTGAACTTTTCAAGTTAGCAAATTTTATGAGATTTTTTGCGATGGCTAAGTATTAAGCCGATATCATGCCCTTAAGTAAACACAATGTTAGTTTTATAGCAAAGAAAAATATAACCTTAAACTCCTAAATATAATATAAAATATAAGGATTTAAAAAATGTCTCTTTTGTAATACTATCACTTTCTTTAGATGATTCATGCTTTATCAACTCACTAGTAAACCTTTTAAATTTATATTTAAGAGAAAGTAGAAAGTTCAGATGACATGCTATTGTTAATATTAATAAATAAATAAATAAAGTCTACTATCTTCCTTTTAAATCTAATATCTCCTAGATAGTTGTATTATAAAAATGCTATATGATTAATACAGATCCCAAGTTAATCTAACATAAAAAAAAATTTAAAAATATTATGACTCAAATTACAAAATACAAATATAGTTACTAAAAATGAGCAATTTTTCACTTATTTTTTAATCTACAATATGACAAAATACAAAATACAAATGCTCTCATTGTTTGAAATAAAGAATTAATAAACCATCCATGAACACTCAATGTTTTGTTGAGAATAGTATTATCATTAAATAATTGAAAATTTAATTATATAATCTATTGCTATATAGATATGCCACCATATAAATAATTCTCTAAGTGTTTGTTATTTTCTTCATACGTTTTTGAAGAGGTAAGAATGTTATTGAAGTTCAACATAGATTATTATAGAATAGAGCATCATCACTTATCCCCCTTAAAATATCATTCTTGATAGATTATTATAGAAAACATCCAAATAACTTAAAGATCTAAAAAATTACAACTCTATAAAAATAACCTTAAACAATTTATTTTGTAAAAAATAAAATATTATAATAACATTATTTCTCAAATAAATTTAAAAATCTTTAATACTAAAATAACATCTTAAAATATTAGAACATAATTAAACCTTCAAAATCCATATCTCATCTTTTACTAGTTTTCCAAGGTGATATTGGTGATGGAGAATTCTCATAATTGTCTTTTTAGCAACCAAAAAAATCTAAGCACGAGATAGAAGATTTGCAGAAAAAGTTTAATAGACAAACCTACGCTTTCAAAGTGATAATTTTCAAAGTAGCACGGCTAAGATTTTCCAAGCTACTACTCTCAGATATGTCTTTTCATATTTTCCATCAAAAGACTTTGAAAACTCCAAAAAAAAGTCTTGCAGGGTTATTTTATGTCTTTAATTTTAGTTTGAATGGGTAAAACAAAAAAAGTCAAGAAAATGATCATAAATAAAACAGCTAAGAAATTTCTTTACTCCAACGACCATGAAAGTGGTGGTACATAAATTTTGCCTTCGTGGTAGCTGAATTTTGTCAACTTGCATCACATCAAAAATACAAAGAAATATCATTACTATTTTATTTTTAGTGCAAAACTTTTTATAATTTTATATTTTTTCATTTTGGATTTGATTTTGATACATTTATCTTTTATATAATAATATAAATGTTTTGATTGTTATTAAGAATATGTACATGATTTGAATTTTGTTTGATTTTATTTTTATTTATTTTTAGATATTAATCTAAATTTTTAATTTTCATTTTTTTTGTCTTGGGTTAAATCTTTAGTTTGTAAGATTCATCTTGAGTTAATTTTGTGATATGTCAAAATAAATTGTAAAGTTTAGTTTTGAAATTTGTATTAAAGTCAATCTAACTTTTTTTAGTATATGTTATGTGTTGATTTTAGACATGGAGTGTTTTACGTGCTACCTTTGGAGTTGTATTTAATGACTAACCATAATTAATGTTTACACATCCAATTATTACCTAGAAAAATATAAATTTGATCATGATATAAATGTAGACAAACACAATCTTTCTCTCATAAGACAATTATTCACCTAACAGCTTACAAATGCTACATCTCTTGTCCCTCCACAATTTATTTATTAGAGTTCCCTTTGATACACGCATTCTTCATGAAATTGGTTATGGAAGGACTTCTTATGGCTCTTTACATGATACATCTTTTCCCCATGATATATCCATCCATTTTCTTTCATTGATTTTTCTCTTCCCATGTTATTGTTTCTAGTGTGAAACCCATAAATCATGTTCCCTCTTCCAATAACCCCACCTACAACCTAGATTCACTTTTCAAAAATTTAGATAATGTTATTTAAAATGAAAGTTTATTTCACACGAAGTGGGAAGGATGCTATTAAATACTCTTTAGCACCCCATACACTTCTCACATTTATAACTTATCCACTACTCACTATTTTTTTGCACCTTTTTTTAACCTCTACCATGGTAAAGGTGACTCCAATATTCATTTATAAGTCTTTAATGTAATCTTCTTAGACTATTCTTATTATCATAAGATAGTGGCGAAGTTATTCCCTCATACTCTTATAGACTATGTTATTTAGTGGTTTTATTCTTTAGATCTTAGCACTATCCAAACCTAAAATAATTGAATTCTTGCATGCCTCATAAAAGATGAGTGTTCTATCTATTTGAGTGTTATTCATTTAATTATCTAGCTACAAGTTTTATTTACCACTTCTCATTGAATATGTACATAAAAACTATATTATTTTGGATCTCTTTGAGTGGACATAAGAGTCCAATGAGGACCTAAATTAGTATTCATGGAATTTCAATACCTATGTGCTAAAATAAAACACCATCTCCCTAATACAATTGAAGGGTAACTTTGTTAAATGACTATTACCTTCCATCTGAGATAATATATATACATGAAAAATTATAAATTTTCATGGACCTTTGCATTCATGTTAAGAATGCTATACTCAAGTTACTTTGGATCCTCCTACATTTTCCATTTAAACTTTATATTTTAATAGATTTTAAAATAGTAATGATATAAAAGAAACCAAAACTAGTACTAATCAAGTAACTACTACTCTAAATGCTCTTTCTTTTAATCTTCAAAATAGTTAAAATTTTATAAGATTGACTAATCATCTAGATAATGTGCTTCAAGTTCAATTCAATACTAATTTGATCACTCTTCCTCTTGTTTATCCATTAGACATATCTAGAGTTCTTCCAAATTTTCATAACAAGCAATCCCTTTGTAAGTATCACAAAGTTAAAGGTCATCATTCACAATTTGTATGGAACTCAATCATAAGGTGTAGAAATTGTTTTAAAATAAATTTATACATGATGTAAATTATTACAAGAATATTTTCATTACCTTGTGATATAATTAAAACGTATAAATTTATACAAAATGGTTCCCTCAAATAATCTAATAATATTATGGCCTACATTCACATGAATAAAGATAATATTGATCAGCAAAAAAAAAATCTTATTCCCATTTGTAAATGAACACTTTTGTTGCCATGGCTCATGATAGAGCCCCTTCCCTTCATGTTGCTCTCATTATTTCATTTTAGTTTTTCTGGTTAAGATATACCCATAAAAAATATATGGTCTACTATATATTTGAGAATTTATTTGTGGTTGTATATGTGATGGAATTATTATTGATCCAACTAATTAATTTAATATTTCTATAGATAATTTTTTATGTAATCATTATTTAAAGAAACATAGTTATGCTCATTTAGGGTTTTTGTTAAAGACAACTAATGTGATGCTTTTTGATACATTGAAATGTATCAATTTACTTCTTCATGTGGAGATTAAGGAAGCTATTTTTTTATTCCATATTATTCCATCATCTAATATGTAGTGCCCCTCATGTTGTTCCCTAGTGGACTGATGATTATTCTGTTACGACATATATTATGATACCTTGTTGATGCTAGTTTTATTGTTTTGGATTGGTTTTGGATGATAGTTGATTATACTTTGATTTTCATGATACTATAGACTTATGCATATGTTATGATGGTTATATGGATTTATTTGTGTGTTCAAATTAATTTAGTTATGAGAATCATGTGGTTATATGATTATGTTTATTGTGCATTTAATTCATGATTGATCTATGTTTTTTACAATGTAATTATTGTTATTTTTTTGATGTGGATTATTATTTCAAGTGTCTTGGTGGGAGGGACAGTGTAGCATTACTCCTTCTTGAGTACCTTGCTACACTGTGATTTCCTCTCACGGTGTGTTTGATTGTTTGATATATATATATATATATATATATATAGTTCAACAATTTGTTTGATGCAGGTTGCAAGTACTAAGCATCGACTCCACTTGAGTTGTCAGGTTTGAGTGTGCTTTAAAACCCAATGTAAACGTTGTTGAAAACAGAGATGACAAAAGGTCCCCTACCCTTGCCATTGTCCTCAATGACGATGAGTACCTGTTTAGTCACCCCGTTAGTTTGGTTTGCACCTTTGGTCAGTGGTATCGTTTTGACTTTTTGGTTGTTGGGTGATTTGTGATGATACTTAGTTAATTATCGATTATGTTGTTTAATTAGTTATTAAATTTAAATAAATTGTAATGGTAATTTGTGGAGAAATTAATATTATAAGTTGCCTTGTTTAATCAATTAAATTAAATTAAATTGATTTATAAGGTTGTTTAATTTATTTGGAATTAAATAAATAATTAAATAAATCAAGATTGAAAATGGATATTTATATGGAATTTTTTATAATGAATTTGTTAAATTAAATTGTTATGTGAGAAAGTATTTTATAATTAAACATCAAGATAATAATAATTATTATTATTATTATTATTATTGAGATTTAATTAAGCAAATGAGAAAAATAATATAATTTAAAATAAAATAGTTAATTGGATGTGATTTTGAGCAAGTTGTTAAAGCAATTTAAAAGATAGAAAAAGTGGATTTTGTGCACATGCATGACTCTGAACTAATTGTTGAATGGAAACTTGTTGTTTTTACGAGATTTTTATCTGCTTTTTGTGTTCAAAAAATAAGAGCTTCCTTGGGTTATCATTTTTGGGGGAGGTTTTTCATCTTTGAATTTTGTTTTCAAATGAAAATTCTATCTCCAACAATATTTATCAAAATAAATATTTTTGATTAAAAAAGTGGTTTTGAAGTGGGTAAAAATTTCTAAAGGTTGATCAAGGATTTGGAGAAAAGGATTGTTGCCACAATAGAGTTATTCTCGACACTTCTTTTCCATCTATAAAGCATTGGATCTCAAGTTGGCATCATTTTTACTCTTGTTTCATTTACTCGTTATGTGTGGACAATCTTCAATATGCTTGAGATTGTGGTAATCAATTGTTTTATCTTGTTCTTGAAAATCATAGAATTCAGGGCAGACGATAGTATGTTTTGCTTGATAGATGTATTTTCATTACTACTGGATATCTGATACAGTGCACATTAGTATAGTGCAAACTTTTTCTTGTTTCAATTTTTTTCATTTAACACCACCAATATCCTCCACAAGAATATTGTACCTGTTTAATATATGGAATTGTATGGAAGAAGTTTCAGGAAATAAAATACAATATGGGTATTGTTGAAATTAGATATTTTTTGGATTGAATTCCATTTTGGTTATTTTGTTTCTACTTTCTTTTAAGCCACAGTGAGATATTTTTCATATTTTTATTAGTGAAATCTTTAGGGCAGTGAAAGTTTCAGGTTAAAGAATTATCAAGAGAATTAATTATAAATTTTTTTCATTTTCCATGAAATCTGAGAACATGCATATTTGGATATGAACTAGAAACAAGAATACTTTGAGAATAATAAATTTGTGTTTGCATGTCTTATATTTTCCAAAGTGAAAACAACAAAAATCTCGTTAAATAGGCATGAAGATCAAGTCATATCTCTAAATCTACGATCTGGGTTTCTATGAGATTTAATGGGTTTTTAGAGTTATGTCAAATGAACAAGTTGTACGAGTTTCAAGAAAACTTGGATGATATTTTAGGAGAAACACCTTCCTCAATATCATTGTCTAGGCTTGTTGAAAAATATAAATTTCATTTTTTTGTTTTCAATCAAAATGTTTGATAAAAAATCTCAACAAATTGAATTCAATAGTTTATAGTTTGATGGCTCGTAATGGTAGAGTGCATCAACATTCGATATGATATACAAAGTATATATATGATATACTATAGATGATTCTTTTTATATAGAGTTTCAGTTAAAAATATGTGGCATTTGGTATCTGCTTTTGCATTTGATTTTATATTTATATACTTGATTTCATAAGAGGTATTTGATATGTTATATGAGTTATATTTGTGGCAATTAATAATTGAAAATTTGGTTTTATACATATATATATAATAAAATAATTTTTACTTTCAACAAATTGAATTCAATACTGTAGACATGAAAAATGTATCGATTGATACTATACACCTGATCCTGATTTTACTAACACCACTTCGTCTTGAATCATCTCCTTGCTAATCATTTAATTAAATAATCCTTAATTAATTAAATTCACCACATTTCACCTCTTAATTAAATAAATCAATCTTTATATAATTAAGTCATCATCTTCAGTTAATTAAATAAATCATTTTATTTAATTAACCATATCATCCCTCTTTTAATTTAATAATTCATTTTATTTAATTAAATCTATAAGGCCATTCTATTAAATTAAATAAATTTATCTCTATTTGACTTAATCTAACACCATCTTCTTTAATTAAATAAATCAAATCTTTATTTAATTAAATCTAAATCATTATTCCTCTCATTTTGACTTATTTAAATCCTAAAATCTAAATCAAATGGTCAAATCAACTAATCTCCTTTTAAATTAATCAAATCCCAATCAATCTTAATCTTAATCACTGAAATCCTCTAACTTTTGCAACTTGCTCATGAAAATTATTTTAATTGATTTATTAAATCTCTATTTACTTTTAAAAAGGCATCAAAAAGGAATATTCTCTAAGTTTGAAAAATCCCTCCAAAAGGTTTGTACATCCAACAAGACATTTGAGTTTCATACATGTCATTTGCCTTGAGCCAAGTGGCATTAACTTCATTTTCTTCTCCCTCCAACTTGTCATTTGCCTTGAGCCAAGTGGCATTAAAAATATGTGGCATTCGGTATTAGTTTTTGAATCTGATATATATATATTGCGAAGGGATGGTTCTGTTTGAGAATTGACTTGTTAGATGGACAAATGGGGGAAATTGGTTTATTTATAATTAGTTAAATTGGAAGATTTGGGGATTAGCTATGTTAAAATAAGCAAATTAGATTTCCTTTCAAATATTGTTTTATTTCATTATTAAATAACTGATTTGTAAGTTCACTAGATAATTAGAGGTCAAAGATTTATTGCGATAAATATTTGATTGAGTTATGTGGGAAATGTTAAAGAAAAATATGAAATGTGGTAATAGTGTCTTGTTTATGAAGTATCTTATGGTCGCACTATTGTTTTGTGTGCTTGTATTGAGTAAAGTATTTGGTCAGTGAATTTGGGTACTTTTGGTTAGTTGTTTGAATATTGAATGTTGATTTCATTTGTAATCATTAAGTTGAATCCATGGTTGTAATGTATATTTGTTGCTCGTTTAGTTTGAGGTGTTGAATTAGTGAAAATGAGAAGCTTTGGTTATTGAGGTTGATTATGATATTTAGTTGATTTTGGGTTTTGTGTATGAGGGAGTCTTTGTGCGAAATTGGTATGATAATCTTTTAGAGGCCTAGGGGAGTATTCTATTAATAGAATTTTATGTTGCTCTTTTTGAAGTGGATTGATTTTATACTTGAAATGTGATCATGAGGGTTTTAGCCTTGTATTGTTTACTTGTGATTATGATTGGAAAAATTGTGAGCGAGATGGTTCATGCCATGCTCAGGAAATGTGATTCTTGTGGCTTTGTTTCGGTGTGCAAGATGGCTTACCCTATTGGATTTGTTTGGGCCTTCTAGTTGTTAGTAGGGGAAGTGGCTCTTAATGGAGGCTGACGCACAAAGTGGCGTCAGGGTAACTCATTGGAGTGTTTCTTGCATTAGTGATAACCTAATAAATAAATTAGGGGGTGGGGTATTTTACACATTAATCAAGATAGTTGGAAGCCTCACCCATACTTTTAGTGATTGTTTAGGCTGAGGATGGGTTGAGAAGGCCTGGTTGGAAAGACCAACTTCCTTGTCCTCACAAAAAGAAGGTTGGTTCCGCATGTGTCACCGTATGGGTTCGGCGTCCAGTGAGAGATTGTCAAGGTAACCATAGATGGGGGCCAACATCTAGACTGTCAGGGTGGCCAACGTCTAGATTGTCAGGGTAACCCATGTTAAGACCAGGCGATGACACTCCTCCCTATAGCAACCTAACATACCCTTGTCTTGTGTTCCCCTTTGTTGCTTGTGTGCCTCTAGAAGTAGTGTCACTGTTATGTGATGTTTTGTGTACTTTGTATGTTGAAGTCATGTTAGCCTTTGTGTTTTGCTATTGTTTTCTTGATTGCTTTTGTAGTGGGTCCTTATTGTCATCTGGTACCACAGGGGGGTGGACCTTAGGGTTCCACAACGTAGGGTGGAATATGCTATGCACTTCATTAGGTTCCTAGTTGATGTTCATGAGCATGGATATTGTACCTGATGTAGAGATTTCAAACCTTGTACCAGACTTGAGATAGTGTTGATGTTATGTAATGTAATCATTTCAGTTTTATCTTGTCATGTCTTTGATGTATCCTTCCCGTTGTATGTTCTGGGAAGTATTGATGTAATTATGTAATCATGAAAAGATGCACATTTATGTAATAAAAGCGATGTATATATTCCTTGGGTTTGACATTTGATCATTGATGGTTATTTATTTAATATGATGTATGGGCGTAGGATGTTCATTTACTTAATGCAATGGTTTATAATTAACTTTTGTGGGTTGGTTAATCTTAGATGTTGGATTAGAACATGTTAGGAATGTATGCATGTAATATAGACATGATACCCTAAAGGACATAGTGAGAGCATATGTACATGTAGTTTACATTCTATGTTAGTTGATTGTATGATTTATATGTTGATTCACTTTTTAAAACAAAATCCGTCATAATTGTTAGTTAGATGTGTTGTCCTTTGAGGTTTTGTGGCAGGGCATTACACAATAGGTTTAATATGACACTTTGAATACCATGTCTTTAGTGATGGAAATTGGTATCTTCTATGATATATCAATGTTCTAAATATATTTATGGGAATCAAGTTATAAGTTAAAAATGGGTCCATATAAGCTTACTCATTAATTAAGACGTTTCACACTTATTACATGTATAAATACCGATATGAAATCTCTTCATGAATGTAAGGATACAAAATTTAATCTACAAAAATACAAGAACAAGATTCAAAGAAATAAAGGTACCAAGTGACGCACTTTTCATTTCCTCCTAAGGTAATTTCAAAGGAATGGAATCAAATAAAAAAAAATTATAAATCTTATCCTCCACTACAAAGATAGAAAAATAAAATGTTTCACATCCTCCAAATATTTCAAATCAAGTGAGTTTCCTCATGCTCTACACATATGCCACCATATAAATAACTCTATGAGTCTTTGATATTTTCTTCATGCATTTTTGGAGAGGTAAAAATGCTATTGAAGTCCAACATAGATTTGTAAATCACATAAGCTTGAACTATTGAAGAATAATATAGAATAGAGCATCATCATTTATCCCCTTAAAATATTATTCTTGATAAATTATTGTAAAAACCATCCAAATAACTTTTTTTTTTATTGGAATAAGAATTTATTAATAAAACAATAAAATTATAGCAAAGGCTACAAAAAAGAAACAACACAAATGTTGTTATAATCAACTAATAATAGCCATAGAAGACCAACAGCTAGGTTGTTTTTCTAAAATCCACAAATTACAGTAGTTGATAAAAGAGGACAACAAAATACAAAGGTCTAAACAGTAGAGTGTTCCCTAAAAAATAAATGTTGGACAATCCTACATATACCCATCCACAATGCTATTGAAAATCTGCACCAAACTCAATGAGACCAACATGGAAATGTCAACAACATGCCCTGAAAAAACACCTAAGCAATGTGAATTTGACTTGCACAACACAATTCTTTTCCTCCAAACTTGCCTGCCACAAAAAGATTAGACAACTTATGTTCCCTAGAGATTAAATGCTTCATGTGTTTCTTCCCAACACTCCACATTAGCTTGTGTTGGTCGCAGAAATCCAACCTCGAGTGCAACCACCTACTGCACCAAGAAGGGTAAGCTTAGTTTTTTCTTGAATCTGGGACAAGAGATGTTTTACTTGGAGCAAGAGGTTGGTAGAAGTGTTGCCCTTCTTTCTCAAGAAAGCGGCTATGCTCAGGACAAGGGTATGCAAGTTGGAGTAAATGGAAAAAATTACGATCTCAAGAGGACAAAAGGCTCTGGCCAAGGCAACTTGGCATCGAAATCTCCATATATGTTTTATTATGATAAGCTAACTTGAGTTGGTTAACAAATTGTGCTTGGAAGAGAGCTCGAGAAGAGCTGATTTCCATGACCATGGGAAATGAAACATGGGAAACGAAGAGGGAAGTCCATAGTTTTTTAATTTGAGGAAAAAACCAAAAACAATGTTTAAAAGTTTCAATCATGCCACAAAATGGACAGGAGAGAGGTGGACAAAGGAATTTGAGGCGGGATCCAATTGGGAGTTTGGCATGAAGAAGCTTCTAGATAGTGAATTAGGATTGCACATCAACTTTTGATTGCCAAATTTGCAGGCCGAGCTTGTTCCACTTTGGATGGTTGAGGTGACAATGCCAAATAGAGATAATTCTACTTGATAGGGACAAGGTAGGGATAAGTTGTTTATAAATGGCCTTAATAGGAAAAGTTCTGATGCAGCTACCATTCGGCCACCTCTAGTCTTTGAAAAAGCTTGAATGACAACTAGTGGACATGAGGATGGCAAGGTTAGGGGGCACCATATTTTGGATTTCCAATATTGTGGCTTTATCGTTAGCATTTAAATTAAAGCATATTCTAAGTTGTTGCTAGGATTTCCATGTGAAGTTGGTAGGATCCCATAATTCATTAAACACCTTCATACCTCTTTTGTATAAACATTTAACTTTCAGTTGAGGAATCATGGCAAGAGGCATACTATTACCTTGAATCAAGTGATTCCACCAAATTGATGAAGAAGCAAAATTGAGCCCATGACTGAAAGACTAATCAGACCATGATAGCTTTTGTGAGACTATTTGCCATGCTTTCCAAATGCAATTTAGGGGAGTTGATCCATGAAGTTTGAAGTAGTGGGCTAAGAGGATCTTGTCATTCCATTGCACAGAGCTACAAGCCTTTCCTGAGATAGTTGTTTGAATACGATATCTAATTAGCGACTTCCAAGGCTCATTACCATCCAAAGCTCTACCTATCCATTTGGCTGACAAACAAATTCCTTGAATATACAGGTCATTGATACCCAACCCACCCTTATCCTTAGGGAGAATACAATGAAACCACGAGGTTGCAGGTCTACCCTTTTTATTTCCCCATTTGGACCAAATGAAATTACGAATTAACTAAGTGAGCTAGTTGTAACATGCTTTGGATGGTAGCCAACAAGATTTTATTAGCCACCTAAATTCGCCCAACCATTGAAAGAAATCAATTAGTCCAGGGCAACAATTTGGATTTGAATTTATTGAGGAACCATCTCCACATGTCCTTCAAGGAAACTCCTAGCCCAAAAGGAATGCAAAGATATCGAGATATGGTACCATGCTTAATTTCCTTCCATTCTTTAGGAATCCATGGGGGATGTGGATTGGGCTTTGTCATCCAAAATTCAATTTTATGCATGGCTAGCTTAGAGCCAAAGGTGCTGCAATAAAAATCAAGAATATCTAGCAGATTATTAATTTCTTCAGTAGAATTTTGAATGAATATCATGTTGTCATCAATGAAATGGAATTAAGTGCCATTCTGTTATTAGGGAGAGAGATGCCATGGATGAGTGAGTTAGATTGAGCATGCTAGAGGAGGTAACCAAGAGTGTTAGCAGTGAGTACATAAATGAAAGGAGCTAAAGGGCAACCTTGACGAATCGATCTTTGAAGGGGGAATTGAGGGGAGAGGGCAACATTAATGGCTAGCCTTGCATTAGCATCCATGAACAACATTCGAACATGAGCACAAAATTTGGGGCCAAATCCCAACCATCGAAGCATGTTGAGGATGAAAGGCCTTCTTATACAATCATAAGATTTGTTGAAATCATGTTTGAGAATCAACACATCTTGAGCAGTTTGTTGGGCCCACTCTGAAGATTTCCAAGCCAAGATTAAGTTATCAAGTATAAATTTTCCCCCTAAAAAACTAGTTTGCTCAGGTCTAACAATTTCTTGGGTGATGGTTTTTATGTTTTTCTCCAAGGCTTTAGCTATGATCTTATAAGAGGTATTAAGTAAAGTGATGGGGCGCCAACCAATCACTGAATCTTCTTGTTTCCCTTTAGGAATTAGTTTAATAAGACCCTGACTAATAATCACACCAAGAGAACCAGTTGCAATACCTTCCAAATAAACATTGTAGAAATCTTCTCTAATATGAGGCCAAAGGGCATAATAAAACTCCATCGGAAGGCCATCAAAACCAAGACTCTTCTCTAAGGCTAGATTGTACATGGCATCATCAATCTTTGCCAAGGAGAGGTTGTGATCAAGGCATTTACTATAGTCATGCTGGAGTTTTTTAGGGATATAATCAGCCAAAGCATCTTCCAAGATGGGGATTAAGGGGTCTTTAATGGAGTCGTCAGTAAATAATTGTTTATAATGTTCAGAGAATATATTCACAATCTTATCTTGACTGGTCTGTAGTTCACCATCCTCAGTTTTGACGACAAAAATGTGATCTTTTCTATGTTTATGTTGCAGAAATTGGAAGAAGAACTTGGTACTCTTATCCCCATCTTTGAGCCATTGTAACCTAGCCCTCAATTGAGCATCTTTTCCCTTATAAGCATCAAATTTTTGAAGATGATCTTCAAAATTAGCAATTGTATGTTGCAAGGGGATGTTGAGAGGATTGTTATCTAAGCATTTTCTATCTTGAACCAACTACCCTTAATAGATTTTTCAACTCTTCGACGCTTAGCTGCCTCTCTCCTACCAAAGTCCCGAAGAAGCTGGGTACATCAGGCAATAGTTCTTTCCCACCAGCTTATCCATCTATCATCTTGGGGTTTAGGGTCAACCTTCTAGATAGCAAGACGACCAACAATACAGTCTTGATTTTGAAGATGAGATGTTTAATTTGTAAGGTAAGTCCTTAGGGAAGGAAGCAGCCCCATTTAAGGATAAGGTGGTGAAAATGGGGAGGTGATCTAAGAGTGTAGCTATTAAGTAAAGATGGACAGTATAGCTTGAATTGGATTGAAGAATCGACAGATTGGGTGAGATGTAGAATTTGTCCAAACAACACATTTTTCGAAGGCACCCTTCCGGACAGTTATTCCAAGTGAACCAATGAGGTCTATGAGAGTCCCTTTTACCCAAAATGGGATCATGGATACCCAGAGAGTTACGAGCAAGAGTCCAAGCTTCAAACTCAAGCTGAGGAAATCTAGAAGGGCAGTCCCAACTACGATCAACAACATGTTCGACCATATTGAATTCTCCCCCAAGAACCCACTCGGTAGTAGGTAAATTTATGTGAAGCCAATCCCACAAGGTAGCTCTCTTGAGTGAAGAGTTGGGGGCGTATATGGAGCAAAAGCCAACTAAGTTACCTTGAACAAGGGTGTGGACCACACACAACAATTATTAGGATCATATCCAAAAGCTACAATTGACTTGGCCAGCCAAGGAGCAAGACCCAACACAACACCTCCAGAACCCTCGAGGTGGTTGGTATGAAAGAAATGGGCTTCCTTCCAAATAGTGGCAAATGTAGCTTCAAGACGAGATTGACTAACTTTCACTTCTTGCAGCATTAAGACATCAAATCGATTGTTTAAGACTAACTGTTTAACCTGAAATTTACAGGATGGGATTGTCAATCCCCTCACATTCCATGATTGAATTTGACAGTTCATTGAGAGTCAAGAATTTCCTTGTTTGAGAGTAGAGTGTTAAACTGATTGGACTCTAATAAGGCATGTGAATATAGGGAGCAATCTACAAAGGGTCGCTCTCTAGAGGATGATCTAGAGCAAGATCTCAAGGGGCTTGAGGGGAGCGTTCTCATAGGATTGTCAAGCTGGGAGGAAGCACTAGCAGCGCTAGCGGGGCGAGTTTGAAGTCTTTTGGTATCCCTTTTTCCCTCACTTTTTTCTTCATTACTGAACCACATGGGTTCAAAGCGAATTGGGACCCAACAACAGTGGCTTTAGGCACAAGAGATGCTGAAGTTTTAGCCGTAGCTATGTAAGGAGAACACGACAGGGTTAGAGAATGCAACACCAAAAGTTGCAAACTCACAATTCTATAAAAATAATCCTAAACAATATTTATTTTGTAAAAAAAAAAATTAGGAAAAAAATTTAAAAATCTTACCACTAAACTAATATCTTAAAATATTAAAACATAATTAAACCTTCAAAATCCATATCTCAGCACTTTTCCAAGGTGATATTTGTGATAGAGAATTCTCAATTGAAGCTTCGCCATAGTAAACATGACTTTGCAAGATCAACCAAAAAAATCTATGCACGAGATAGAAGACTTGCAGAAATGGACAAAACTACGTTTTCACATGGAAGGAAAGAGCGATAACTTTCATGGCTAAGATTTTCTAAGCTACTGCCCTCAGATATGTCTTTTCATATTTTCCATCAAACGACTTTGTAAAATGCTAAAAAAGTCTATGTGCTATGTAAGATTTGCACGGTTATCATTTTCCAAGCTACTAACCGCAGATGTATCTTTAATTTTAGTTTGAATGGGTCAAACAAAACTGCCAAGAAAATGGTCAGAAATAAAGTAGCAAATAAATTTCTTTACTCTATTTCTATCACAATTACTTCCTCCAGCAACCCTGAAAGTGGTGGTACATAAATTTTGTCTTCCTGGTAGGTGAATTTTGTTCTCAACTTGCATCACATCGAAAATGACAAAAAAAAATTAGTACAAAGTTTTTTATAATTCTATATTTTTTTCATTTTGGATTTTATTTTGATATAATTATTTTTTATATAATAATAATATATATTTTTAATTTTTATTAAGAGTATGTACATGATATGTACATGATTTGAATCTTGTTTGATTATTTATCTATTTATTTTGAGACATTAATCTAGATTTTTTAATTTTCATTTCTTTTATCTTGGATTAGATCCATAGTTGACCTTGAGTCAATTTCATGATATGTCAAAATAAACCTTCAATTTTGGTTTTCAAATGTATATTTAAAGTCAACATAACCTTTGTATAGATATTAACTGTTGAAGATCTACAAGTGGTTAAGTGTTTAATTTGTTTGTTGGAGAAGGTAATTGAATGAGCAAGAGGAGATCAATTGTTTCTCTTTCAACTACATATATTGAGTATCTAGAAGCTAATCATGTATGCAAGAAATTTGTATGGTTACAAATGTTGTGTTCAAAAATTGGTTTACTATGGAAAGCAAAGACTTATTATGATAGTAAAAAAATAATCTATTTGACAAAAAACCAAATTTATCATGTTTGAAAAAATAATATTATTGTACAATATCATTTTATTAGAGACACAATTCAAGATAAACATGTATCACAATTGGGAAAGATTGATCAACGTAGTTAATACGAAGAGTTTTTCTTGGTGTAGTAAATAAATGGGCATAACTACCCTTAGTAGTCTATCTAAGTACATGCATGGTTGTTATGCATAAGAACTAAGACAATTTTGTTTGTATACTTTGCACATTGTAAGCCCTACCATACTTGGTGGAGCTTGGGGCTATGACTTCAACATGGAATATGCGAGGTGACATTGAAAAAGTTGGGTTATTATAGATTAATCACACACAAGAAATATCTAATTGTATTATGAATAATTGAGTAAGCATAATAAATGATTGTCATTTTATTTGGTTTTTTCAAAGGTTTCCCAATGCAAATAATTATTTTAAAATGAGTGTCAGTATTTCTCTATTGATTTTAAGATTTTAGTAGCACTAATTCTCCTATATTTATTTATCAATATTACTATTAAAGATAAATGATTCAATATTTAATAATTCTCGTGCTTGGAAAACTTTGACATATAATTTATCTAACAATATATAAAGGACAAGAAACAAGGTATCATTATTACAAATCATCAAAAACAAATATCTATGAAGTTCCTTTCAAATATGTTATCACCACAAAATAATGGAACAGCTAGAAAGGATATATGATGAACAAAAATCCCAATTTAACCCCACATGAAAACATTACTAAATCTCAAATTAAAAAAAAACAAAAATATTTGAATAGTTCCCAACTAAAATTTTATAAAATTTGACACATGTATCATTCATGATAGTTTTTAATTATATATTTTCACAACAAATATCACCCTTGATGTATTTTAAACTCTATAACATTAAAATATGACTCAAGACATGTATGATTATCTTATTCATCACATGAGCAATAAAAAATATTTTAAATGATCATACCTTGTAGAATACAACTACTTTCTTGATGTTTGCAATAGAAAGATTGATATCATCAATGAACTTGCAGCATGATAAATTCCAGGTTTTATTAAGCCACAACATTCACATTACAATTTAAAGGTTAACTATATAGACAATTACCATTTCCACATCCCACCATATATCATCCTCAAAATGTTCATTATTTTATTCATGTTCCTTTAGAGAATTAGTATGACTACTTAAGCACGACACACAGATTTGTAGGCTACATAGACCTAACTTATTCGAGAGGTACTCATGAAAAATTAAATATTATTATATTTCCTCCTTGTGGTTTCATTCTTGATAGGTTATTATAGGAAACACCAAAGTAACTTAAGGATGCCAAAATTTACATCTTAATAGGAACAACCCCAAATAGTTTACTTTATAAAAAATCAAGTGATTATTGTAGTATCATCTCTCCAATAGATTTCAAAATATCACCACTGAAATGACTTCTTGTAATTTTTTTAAAATATTAAAATCTTTGAAGGATCCAATGTTTAGAGTGTCACCTAGTGGACTATTATTGGAGAGGTTAAGATATTTTACTAATCTCAAAGGAAACTCCATACCTTGTCCTTTATTCTTCAATATCATTTCATCTATACAATTTATTTATTTAAATAGTAATAATAATCTACTTGTTCAAGCATTCATATGTTTTTATATTGATTTTTCATTCTAGTGAAATTCATAAATCCATTTGGAATTATAGTGTAGGAAATTGTATACCTTTACAATTTGACACTATGTTTTGGTCACTTAATTCATTGGACTTAATTAAGCTCCTAATTTGTCAAATTATGTATTCCAAAGCCTTATTTTTCCCATTTCCCAAAAGGGGAACCTATATTTAATTAATGCAAATAATATTTCAATCACCCCAAAATGAATGTGTCTTTAAACTTTTGGGTCAGGTCCCATTCGCCCAAGGGTGAATAGGTCCTCCTTAAGTCCTAACTCTCAAATTTTAATATATTTTTGGTGGCATTTTAATGATTCAAATTTCATATGCAAATGCCAACTTTTGGAATATAATTTATAGGAAATTAGATAAACAGCTATAAATACATAGTTGTTTTATCAATTCAACATCAACAAGCAAGAGGTGAACTTTATGTGAGAAAATATTATTGTCAAGAGCATTCAAGACCAGGTGTTTCAATCGTTTGTTACATCATTAAAGGTACTAGCATCATGTTCAAGATTATATGAGTTCATGTCATCTTGTGAAGCCTAATATGCATTGTTGATCCTAAAGCATCCAAGCATTCAAGTATCCAATAAATCAAGCAAAGCAAGATCTAATTCCTTGGAGAGATGTGTTGTAATTTAGTCCTCTAAGGAAAGCCATTAAAGGTTTGGTGAGTTGTAGCAAGCAAGCGTCCATTCATCATTCCTTCCATTTATCAATTCTCGTTATCTTTCTATCAAGGTTTAATTATCAAACATGGGGTTTGACTAAGGAAAACCCCCATTCAAAACACACATTTTTCCTCTTTGTGTGTGTAGATTTACAGGTGAAAGAAGGACTGAAAATATCTCAAGGAGCAATTTTGCAATATTATCAAATTTGTCACCATTGTTGTCAAGCCACAAAAACTCAATTGTAGAATTTATTTTCGACTTTTCGATAGTGGGACCTGTACAAAATAGAAGCTTAGATACAATACTTAAGGACTACCAAAATAGATTTTGGACCCCCCATCCATCATTCATTAGTCATAGGATGAAAGTGTCCTTCTATAGTGCTCAGAACAAAATTTGTATGCTAGGTACATGTGTATTGATCCTTCTCAAATCTGCCTACAAACTGTTATTCTAGTTTATGTCATTTCAAGAAATTGTATTTTATCATATAGGTCATATAGTTTCATTAGCTTAGTTACATCAAATCATTTCCACTTAATTCCAAATCCTACTATCCTAATAAACCTAAATATTCAAGGTCTAATTGGCTCACCTTAGGGTTGAATGTCAATCTCTAGACCTTGCAATCTCTTAGTTTCAATGAAATTATAGAAAATATGGACACCATTAGTTCCTAAGTTCTTTGTATGAAGGACCTAGGACACCCCATTTTGGATCCCCCCATGTTTTTCATCATTCAAGAATAATGCCTAAAAAGTGTTGTTTGAAATGTATTTAAACTATAAATATTTTGGATTTTTAACCATTGCAATGGGATTTTACCACTAAATTCCTTATTTTTTAATATTAGAATTTGGAGAATATGCAATATTTCAGCCCAATTTTTAATTCTCCCTTGCAAACTATTTTTCTCAAATTAAGGACTTTCAAAGTCCTACAATTTTTAATTGATGATCAAATAAGCCCTTCAATCATATTATCTCCTAGTAGTTTCAATGTTTCAATAAAATTTATCCATATGTAGAGAGGTTACTATAGAATGTGTTCTAGTGCTATGCAAATATTATTGTATTGCTACACCTTTTTTGAAGAAAATGAATTTATCAACTTAGGCTAGAGCAGAATTTTGTGAAGGTAGAGATCACTATGGATTTTTTGTCCACTATGTCTTGAACTATTCTAAAATTTGGAAGTTTTGGAAGGTGGAATTTGAGAACTTAGGAATTCAACAAGATGGAACAAGGGGATTATTGTTTAAGTACATCCATATTTTTATAATTGTGAAGAAGAGAAGACATGTATACAATAAATCTTCACTCTATGTTATCTTTTTCAATCAATCTTTAAATCGTTAGTATTATAGTAATATACACTTTAATAAAAATAAATATGGTCATTTATTATGTAGATGGAGACACCTAAAATTGACAACTTGTCAATTCCCATTATTTCTTCTAAAATTGATCATTTGAATTTCATCAATTGTCTTTTTTCCAACTCCTATATTGATTACATAATATGTTTTATTATTTAATTAACATTTCCCACAATATTGTTATCCCCATTCTTCATCCAAAATTATTTTCTCATTCATCCCTAAGGTATAACCCTTGATAAATAATTATTTGATAATTATTTGAGATATGCTAGTGTAATAACGAAAAAATTACTCCCTAACATGGCCTTGATTTAGTGTTGTAATATGTCTAACATATTCACATTAGGTCTCAAGCCCTTATGAATTAAATGGGCCTATTGGTGCCTTACTTAAGGTGTTGTAAAGTGTTGTACCACAATTTCACACTAATCTAGGGTTTTCATTATTAATTGGGCTTCTTTATGCTTTAATTGGCCTTATTTTGCATCCATAAGCCTCATTTAATGCATCTTTCTAAGGATAATCTTGACATAAACCAACATCCAATCATAATTCAAGTGCTTTAGGTTGTGTGGCCCAGATTTAGTGATCTAGGACTCATACGCCACCTTGAGCATATGAATCCCACCTAGGGTTTTGGGCCATGATCTGGATTTCACATCATTCTAAGCATTTTTAAAATGTGTCCCATAGTTAAGCCTAATGGGACGCATATGCCACTTTTGGTGTAAGAGTCCCATGTGGCCTAAAATCAAATTTATTTCAAATTCTTAGTGATATTTTATTCTCCTAGATCTAATGTCAGCTTGTAGTGTTATAATTTTGGGAAATTAGGCATAAAAAAGTATAAATACAAGTTTATTTCACTCATTTCCATGTAAGCATTCATGAGATCATCTAGCAACTTGAGTATTCATGCATTATAGAAAATTGGAGTTCACAAGAGCATTCAAGGGAAAATTATCAAGTGTTTTAGAGCATTATTCAAGTATCAAGCATCATGTCAATTTCTTCATGCACCATGTTTGTTTTTGAGCTTACAATTGTGATGTAGAGTTTTATGATTCAAGCTAGCATTCAAATCAAGATCTACCACATTCAAGCAAGAGTCAAGATCTACATATATTGGAGCCATCTCATACATGTTTGTAGCAGTTTATTGCTACATGTTTGGTGAGTTGCAACATTACATTTTGTTCATTCATCATTCCTTCATCTTATTTCATTTCATTTCAAGGTTTGATTACCAAAACAAGGCTTGACCAAGGCAAACCCCTTTCCACTAACAAAACAATATT